>ML261170.1:0-26312 GCA_005239495.1 Nicotiana undulata
CACTAGTGATATTGTCTGGCACGTATGCTTCACTCAGCACCTTTAGCAAAGCACTCTTGTGTGTTTCAGAGTTCTGTAATAGGGAGAGGATGGATATTTGAGCCGGTGTTTTGTTCAACTGGTCGAGGATTGAGAATTCCTTGGCTTGTATCTTTCTCCACTGATCGTCTGAACCTGTTTCAATGATGGGGGGACGGTTGTTGGCCTGCTTGCTAGACTCGGCAAAATGTTCAAGGGTATAAACTCTGCCAGTTCTCATCATACCCTGTGCAGCGATGGCTTCTTCATACTTGCCTTTACCTTTCCTCCTTGCTTCAGCGGTATAGTCCCATGGGATGGCGTCTGAGTAAAAGGGTGTCGTTGTTGACATTGCAAATGGAATAGGTGTGGTCATTCTTATTCCTGCCGGAGTATATGTTATAGATGGTCGGACTGTAATTTCGAGCGGTCGTACAAACTCGACTTCGATCGGAACTGGGGCCTTTTCCTTTGCGGGTGGCCTCGATTCAAACTCAAGTGGAATGGACATGTTTACCTCAGCTTCCTCAGATGGCTGCATCTGGACCACGATCGGATTAAAAGTAATTGCACGCTTATTCGGATCACCCTCTGCAATTAGCCCAATCGATCCCTCGGGATCCCAGTCATCATCAACATAAATCATGTGGACACCACCCTTACGGTCAGGCAGTGGATTATTGCGAATATTAGGAGCAGGGTCCTTGGCTACAATGATCTTGTTGTCTATGAGAGCTTGTATCCCGTCCTTCAAGGAATGGAATTCCTCGATGGTGTGTCCCTTCATGCCAGAATGGTAAGCACAGGATTTATTTGGGTTGACCCACTGAGAAGGGTTTTCAAGGGTGACCGCGGGAATGGCTGTGACATAACCGGCGGCTTTGATCTTTTCGTATAATTGGTCAATGTGTTTAGCTATGGCGGTATACTATTTTGGTGGATGACGGTCGAAGTTTGGGCGAGGTCTTGGGAAGTTTTGGCGAGCAGGTGGTGATTGGTAGTGAGAAGGTTGGGAATTGTAGGCATTATAAACGGGAGCTGATTGGGAGTATCTGGGTGAGGTAGGCTGGTATGTGGGTGGTGGATCTTGGTAGGTGGGTGAGGGTGTTTGGTATTGAAGTGAGGGTGTTTGGTAGCTTGGAGCTGGTTGGTACGTGAAGGAAGGTGCGGGGTATACTTGGTATTTGGGAGGTGACTTGGCTTGCTATGCCACCGTCACGGCTCCTACATCCCTTTTCTTGGACACACCACCGGATTGCAGAGCTTTATTGGTAGCCTGTAAAGCTTCAAAATTAGTAACCACACCATTTTTGATACCTTCCTCGATTCGCTCTCCCAGCTTGATGATATCAGAAAACTTGTGCCCCTCGACCATCATCAGCCACTCATAGTACTGAGGATCCTGAGCTCGTACAAAGAATTTCTTCATTTGTTCCTCTTCCAAGGTCGGTCTGACCTTGGTAGCTTCTGACTTCCAACGAGTAGCATACTCGCGAAAGGTCTCTGTTGGTTTCTTCTTCAAGTTGTGGATGTAGAACACATCCAGTGCATTCTCCGTGTTAAATCTGAATCTATCCATGAAGTACGTAGACATGCTCACCCAATTGGTCCATTTATTTGGATCCTGGCTGATGTACCAGGATAGTGCATCACCTTTCAAACTCCTCATGAACAATTTCATGCGGATCCTTTCATCTTTTCGGACGCCGACCAGCTTGTCGCAGTAAGTTCTTAAGTGGACTCTTGGATCACCAGTGCCATCAAACATCTCAAACTTAGGAGGTTTGTACCTCTCGGGCAGTTCGACATCGGGCTGTATGCAAAGATCCTCATAGTTCAGCCCTTCAATGCCTTTGACTCCCTCGACGCCCTGAACTCGGTTGGTCAATTTCTTGAGTTCCTCGGCCAAATTCCTGATGAGCCTATCATTCTCGTAGGATTCGGGTGTATGGGGTATGGAATGAGCTACTGCTTCTACATAGATGGGATTATGGTAAGCCTGGAAGTGGTCCCTTGTTTTATCTTGGAGAGGTGGAGTGTTGTGGTGACATGTGTTGCGTTGTGCTGGTGGAACTGGATCTTTTGGATGATTTGGTTGTTTGGGGATATTTTGTGGTAAAGTGGGGTTCGAAGCATTTGGGAAAGGAACGTCTGGGACGTTGAGGGAGAATGATAAGTGGGCCAAGTTCTTGACTTGATCAAGTTCCTCTTGGAGCTTTAGCAGCTTCTTCTCTAGTGGAGACATACCCTCGTGCAGAACCTGAATACCTCGACCATCAGTGATCTCAACCTGTTCATCCTTGTTGTCTTTTCTTGTGTCGCTTGCATCTGCCATCTTAGTTTTACCCTTTCTTTTTCATTTGGGAGGACTGGGAGGAGGAGTAGGAGGAGGGCCCTTTGATCTTGTGCAATAAGTTGTTGATGCCAGATTGCACGAACTAACCTTTTGGGGAAAGGGGAATAGCTAAAGAAAAACAAAACAAAAAGGTAGTGAAGTTAGTGAGGAATCATAAAATATTGCGATATTTAAACACGTAGTGCGGAAATGTAAAGTGCGTCCTAAGTTGGGGAACCTCTTGAGCCCGAGGTAGGCCTAGCGACAAATTAATTTGGAGAACTTAAAATACTAAATGCCTCATTTTATTGATAATAAAATAGACAAATCCAACTTGACTCAAAGAATGCGAAAATATAAAGTGTCACTAATGGCCAGTGGCCTTATTACATTAAAATAAAAGTAAAGGAAAATCCTATCTATTTGGTCCCAGAAGGGCCGTCCCCAGACTCGGCATCTTTGCTTTCTTTGATCAACATTCCCATCCCGCAGAGTCCCAGCAGCAAGTAGGTTCTGGCTAGAATTCCCGCTTCATATCCCTCGATCTTCTGACAAGTCTCGATCCTCCTAAGGAACTTCTCCTCCAGGTCAACTATGCCTCGCTCCAAGTGTTCTAGCCTCTAGGTGGAAGTGATGGCCATGTACTTCCATTCCTCAATCAGCTTCTTGTTTGCTATGTGGATTTTGTGATGATCTTCCTCATAGTCACGGAGCCTCTTGCGCAGCTGGTTGAGTCTAGTTGTTGCCTCAGATTTCTCATCTATGACCCTATGTCCACGAGCGAACCCTGGCTCAATACTTCCTCCCCAGTTATCTTCCAACCATCCAAGATAATAAGGAGAGCAACCAGCGTGATACCTGTCGGGCTCGATAGTATCCTTCCCCAACCGGATCCTGCAGTGCCACAATTGCTGATCTTGACACTTGTGAGGGCTGTCATCATTTTGGAAGTCCGCCCTGAGATGACTCATTTTCTCGACCCTTGGGATGACTTGCTTCCTCCCTGCCTGCCTCATGACTCGAATCGGGACGTAAGGGTATGTCCCTCTAAGACCAATCAATATTAGGAATGGAGAGTGTCTCTAGTCCGGATGATGAATTCGTCCATGGGAAAACCACTCGAACATCCATTGGATCTGATCCTCGGTCATATTTTCCAATAACTCGACCCATCCATTGGCATTCTCCGGCTATGCAAACATGTCAGGGATGTAGTTCATATGCTTTGGATGATGGAAAGCAATATGATCATCCCAAACACTCCTATGTATGTCTTGACAGTAGTCACCCCTTTGCAGATGCTCGGTGAGCCAGAGCTGGAGTAGCAGGTTGCAACCCTCAAAATATTTTGCTCCTCGTTGACAGTTTTCCAAAGCTCGGTATATGTCAGCGATAATCATAGGTACGATGCTAAAATCGTGTTCGTCGATCCCTTCCATCAAAGTGTTGGTAACCATAGCCAATCTGGGATGGATTCTCCCTTTCTTTGTCGGGAAGACCATCAGTCCCAAAAAGCAGAATATGAAGACGAATACCCGGCGGTGAATGTGCCCTAGAGAGGTGAGGGCAAACTCTTCCCGATATGTGCGGTAAGACTGACTACGGCCATACCTCTCGTACAAGTAGTCAAAGGGGATGTACGAGTCTTCCAAGCAGACTAAGTCCGGATTCTTCTTGAGTCCTATCATCTTGAGAAAACCCTGGCCTATTCGATTTTCAGGCATCAGTAACCCTTGAGACTCCCAAGGCAAACCAGCTAAGCCCCCTATCTCCTCTAGCAGCAGTGTCATCTCATTGTTCCCAAATCGAAAAACCGACCGATCACAGTCCCATAATAAGGTGACAGCCTCTATCACCATGTTATTAGGCTGAATGTCCAAGAGAGAGGGCAGGTTGCCCAAGTGTTTTCTGACTACTATTTTTTCGCTCGAGTGCAAGTCTTCCCACCAATTCAGAAGTTTTGGGTGGATTTTGGTGACCATGCCTAATTTGGGGACCTCGTGCCTCATTTCTGCAAAGTAAACATGTTAGGCCCTTACCCCCCACCAGACTCAACTATTTAACATCAATAATTAGCATGAGCATTTAAGTTCTCCAAATAAATGTACAGAATGTGAAGGCATCCTTTTGGGTTCCAGGGAAACCCAATGGACTTTGGACAAGACTATCTTAAAGGCTATTGTGCGGACAACACGTTAGCCTGGCTAGGTTTGACCATGATGAATGCAACATACAATAGAGTAAGGTTTCTATGGGGTTTTAGACCAGTACCCTTGAGCGGACAACTCAAGGGGGAAAGCACAGAACTGTCAACTGCACCGCTGATCGACTAGTTTTACCGCAAATACGCCTTTCTGAATTTAGGGGGTAGTAATATTGGAATATCGCAACCACTCATTGTAAGTGTTGCTATAGGATTTTTGTTTGGCACGAGTGGAATATGAATGCGGAGCATGATATGCAATAAATATCATTTAAACAAATAGGCATGTATTTTCACGTTGAGGAAAGCGGTAAAGAAAGGAAATACAACAGTTACAATGGAAAGCGGTTACAAAGAAAACATGAAGATATGTCAGTTTTGTTCTGGTGAAATAAATACTTGCGAAAATTAAACAATTAACAGCATATAACGGGGAATAGGAAAAATGTGTAAGCATTTGAATGAAAATTAAAGGTCCAAATTCACAAACCAAATTGTAATATAAGCCTAGTGAAAGTCGCCAGCAGAGTCGCCATGCTGTCGCGCCCCCTTTTTTTATCGCACGGGTTAGGTACGGAGAGATCGGGTTTATGACATTTTGGACAACTCCTTAAAGGAAGAGGGTTTAAGGAAGAGTCGCCACCTAACGATTTTTGTGGTGCGTTAGGGCACCTAGAGTTAATAAATCATAAACTAGTTTGCATTACAAGAGAATGGGTAAGGGCTTGAAATTATCCCAAGGGGAAGGTGTTAGGCACCCCTCAAGATCCACAATTGTGGGTCCCAACAAAGAAATTTTGTGAATTTGGATGGTGAACAAGTAGCAAGCAAGGTTCATATAAGAGGGGATTTCAAACAAGGCATAATTTATTAAAAGCTTTGAAAACATTACAAAATATTCAAAGAAATTATCCTAGGTTTAAAGTAATACGGATCACATCAATGCAATACCCGGTATGTCACGCCTCGAATAGGGGCTACACGTGGTATTAGCGCACCGGTCATCATATCTTCATTCTACCCTTCCCACCCCGTAAAGGTTATTTAAAGCGCGTGTGTTGGTCACAAATGCTTATTTCGTGCTATTACCCGTCCCATCTATAAGTCCTGGAGGGTATTTAGGACTACTACTCCTACAAGGTGAGTACTAGGTTGAACCCTTAGGTTTAAAGGATGAAATGCTAAACGACATACATAACAAGTAGGACTACACGAAAGGGAACACGTAAGGCAAATAATAGCTCACAGATCCATCCACAAGTAGAGCTAAAACAGTAAGTTTTGATAGTTCTGGTAAAAAGGATATATTTTGGAAAAACTTAGTGGTGAAGCAGGGGATTCAGTTAAGACTGAGTAGTTTAAGAGGGTGATTGATTAAGAGTGAAGTAACTTAGAGATGGAAGCAAGAAGTAAAAGTGTATAACAGTTTTAAAGTTTTCCGGTAAAAAGAGACAGATAGCTTTTGGAAAATCAGTAATCAGGCGTGAAACAAGATTTAAATAAGACATAGTAATTTCGAACCGGAACAATTTACTTTGAACTCCAATAATCCAAAATGGGGGTAATAATCAGTAGCTTACAGGAGTTTAGTAAAAGGAGAGTGAGTGAATTATTTCAGGAAGAACAGTAGTTTAAAATATATAGAGTAGGGATTCAAAGAAGTAGAACGATTTGGAGTAGATTGAGTTAAAACTGAAACCCAGTAATTTTGTAAACAAAATAGAATAGAAATCAGATAAAACTTCAGTAAAGAAGAAGTAAATGCATGACTTCAAGATTCTATGATTTTGCAAGTAGAGTGAACTTCAAAAGAGATAAGAACAAGAGTGACAAGCAGCAAAGTTTAAGAATTTCAAAAGAGACTGATTGGTTCTAAGACTAGTCAAGTGGAACATAATTGGTTTTGGTTTTAATATGTGTTAGGCCTAAGGTTTGCTTAGGCGTCGTATACATTGCCTATTCGTTTAAAGGCGAGCATGCAGATTTAGTCCTGATTTTGCAAGACTATACATGTGCAGAGAAGCAATTTAAAATAGTTTTTAGTGAGGCTGATTGAGTTAACATGCTGATTAGGTGTTCGAACAATTGTGCCTTGAAACAAACACGTTAGAGGCGAAATCCTGAATAACATGATATCTAATGCACACATAAACACCTAAAACATGGTTTCTAAATGCTATGTTTATGAGAATGCAGTAGTAGAGTATCATGATAGCCTCATTACTGGTTGTAATCATTAACTGGGAGCAATGCTTATAAAACGATATGAATAGGCATGCTGAAATGAAGTACCTAAACAGGATTTCTAATGCATGTCCTAGACAGGTTATTTATTGTACACATAAGTAAGTAAATCCCTATAAGCATGTTTCTACCCATACTATACTAATCATGCATAATCCCCTCCCCAATATTTGTTTACAAGTTACAGGCCAAATAATGAATTACAACAATGAAAGGTAAAAATAAGAAGTTACTTCTATAGGGATCCTTCAATCAGGCCCATTCTTCCAACCCCAATCCTTTCAAGTTTCACAGCCTTACATGGTCTGGGTGCGGAAAATCTCCCTAGGGACCTCATGGGTCCCTGGCCAATACCAAGCACCCAAACACAATTGCCAAGTTGAACAAGTGTAGTGTGGAATTACCAGCCTCAGTGCATCAAAGTTCAGAAGGAACTCATGGGTTCCCTAAGCAATGCTTGCACTGAGGGGGTAGACCCTAAGTTTTCTAGGAGTAGTGTGAAGTGCCAGAAGTGAGTTTGAAAAAAAATTAGAAGAGTTTTAAAAGGGATTTATTTGAAACATTTCATAAGCTAGAGAGTTTGCTTGATAAAAAAAACAGTTTGGAAAAGGGAGTGATAAGTAACAGTCCAGAATAACATTAAAGGTGTACACAGAGAATTACACAGGTTTAAATACTACAAACAAGGATCAGTGGGAGTGGGGACAGATAACTATAAACAACCCAGTTAGGTATAGGAATGGTTGAGACATGTTCAAAGATTGTTTGCACTGACATAGCCACAAACCAGACACAAGATTCACATAGAAGAGGGAAATAGAAGGTTATGCTCAGAAACACACATGAAAAGGAAATAATAGCATGCTGATGATATATTATAGTTAGAGACTTCACAAAAGAACCACAAATAGAAGCAGACTATGAATAGTAAGAATTGAAACAAGTAGAGGATCATGTTGTTGATGAAACTTTGAATATAAAATAGGGCATACCAGTGAAAAGGAGGCAAGCAGAATGAAAGAGCAAGAGAAAAAGCACGATGGTTAGCCTTAGCTTATAGCTGGCTAACAGTAGACAAGAGCAAAAGACTAAAGTAATAGATCCGAGAGCTTTAGTGTGAGAGAGAGTTTTTAAAACCGCATGTCTCTGTGTGTGTATTTGTGAAAAGCTGGGACTTTTATAGTTAAAAAAACGAGAAGCAAAATATGGTAAAAATCACAATAGCATGGTAATAAAAGAAGTCAAAATCAATCAGTGTGGAAATTAAGATACAATTCCCTTAAGTCAAAGGATTTCAAAAACTCAAACGGTAAAATGTATAGAGAAACGTGTGGTTTCTGAACCCATTGAGATGACCCAAGAATTTCGCTATTTCGATTTTGCTAGTCCTTGGGAACAGCGTAGCGACGGATAATTCAGAATCAGAATAGGTCCAGTCCAGGGGACAAATCAATAGGAAATGCTATTTGCTTCGTAAGAATAAGAATTCACTTCTATGAAATGAAAGAGTTTCACGGGAATTGTCTTGATCGTCGGATATCATTGAGAAAGAAATAGGAAGAAGTGTTATCGAACGATTTCCTGCAATTCTTCCCAGTATGGAATGAGTAAAGAATCAAGCTACAAGTCTCGATCTATACGAAACGCACTGGTTTTTTTTCTTTCTTTCGGTTTCATTGATAACAGAAAAGACTTACTCTAAAGGGGCGCTAGCGCTTGACTAATAACATATCAAAGGGGCCTGAAAAAACGTAATAGGCTGCTACTCTAGGCTCGCNTTAGGTTAAAAAAATATTCTAATTAAGGAAATAGACAATAAGAATAAAGTACCACATCCGAATCAATCAATTTGAATAGAAATTGAGGGTTTAAAGGAAAGTCTGTCAATCAAACCACCCTAAGTATGGAATCCAGAATCAAACAAGAGTCACAATCATATATATAGACAGGAATGCTCAGACATAGTATAAAGGCAGGTTAAACAAGTGCTATAAGAAAGAGGCAAGTCTGATCGATCAAGATAGTCATAAGCATAAGTTAGGCTAAGAAAACTCAGTAGAACACATTCAAAGCAAGGTAATCACAGAAACTCAAGCAAAGAGAGATGAGCAGTCGTGATGATACACAGAACCACATATAGAAAGTCTAGAAGAATTAGGGTTTTTAACATAAACGAGATAAAAGCTAGTGAAGTCATAGAATCAGTTATGATATGCAAAGAATTGACTCAAACACAAAGAAAAACTTAGCTTTAAACGGGCATAGAAAGGGTTCTGAGAAACCCTAGTTTTTAAAAGGAAGTGAAAACGTTTAAAAGTTGAAGATTATTAAAGATTGAGTTGAGAACAGTGTAAAACATAAAGAAACAGGCTTGAATCGTTGAAAAATACCAGAGATCTGAGAGGTTTAGGCAGAAATTAGGGTTCTATAAGAGAACTAGAGATAACCGGAGAACCTGCCGTGAAACTCAAAGATCGTGGTGGATATGACGTGGCCGTGTCCAAACCCCACCGAAGAGGCCAGGAACAACCTAAAGCAGGAGCCCAAGTGCGAGTTGGCATGGCCCAAACCCTCAAGGGCTTCAGAGATGAAGTGATCTAGATAGAGGAGACCTCATGGAGGCTTGTAGTTGAAAGGATGGTGGTCGGAGATGGCCGGAAGAAGGTGGAGAAGCCCCATCGCAGATGAAGAGACAGAAGTATCTAGAGAGACTAGAGAGAGAGACCAACATAGAGAGATGAGAGGTCGTGAGGGAAATGAGGGGGCAGCGGGGGGGGGGGGGGGGGGGGGGGGGGGGGGGGGGGGGGGGGGGGGGGGGGGGGGGGGGGGGGGGGGGGGGGGGGGGGGGGGGGGGGGGGGGGGGGGGGGGGGGGGGGGGGGGGGGGGGGGGGGGGGGGGGGGGGGGGGGGGGGGGGGGGGGGGGGGGGTAGTGAGGAATTAATTAAGGAAGGTTGGATCTGGACCGTTGATCTCATATGATCAACGGCTCAGATCACACATGGGGTTGGGCCGGGTATGAATTTGTTTGGGCTGGGTAGGAATTTGGGTTATGGGTATGGGTTAATTGGGTTTAAAGAAATCAGGTGGGTTGGCTTAAAGATTAGGCTAGGATTTAAATAAAATGTGGTAATGTATTAAATACCCAAAAAATAGATAGATAAATAATAAAAATAGCCAATAATTATATAGAACTGAAACTACGATTAAATATGTGAAATTACAGTAATTAGATAATATTAAGTGTAAGAAATGCATAAGTTTCGAATTAAAATAATACAAAATGTTCAATTGGGCTATAATTGCAAAATTGTTGTAATTGAAATTAAATAAGACCTAGTTGACTAATTAGTGAAATAATTGGATTTTAATAGATAAAAATGATTATAAATAACATACTGAGCTAGGAAGTATTTTTGAAATTATTTAGAGCATAATTTATGAATTATTTAGATATGAAATATTAAATAAACAGGGAGATAATTTAAATGGAAAATATAGAAAAATAGGGGAAAATACTCATTATTGCAAAGAGTAATTTTGAGAGCTTATATGCAAGTTTGAAAATAATTTGAGGAAAAATTGGGTATCAACACCCGGCCGACCTCTACTCCACCTTATCGTATGGCACCAGCGGAGTTGAAGGAATTGAAAGAGCAACTGCAGAAAATCCTAGATAAGGGGTTCATTCGGCATCAGTGTTGTTTGTGAAGAAAAAGGATGGTTCCATGTGTATGTGTATTGATTATCGGCAGCTGAATAAGGTTACGATGAAGAACCAGTATCTTTTGCCCCGTATTGATGACTTGTTTGACCAGCTCCAGGGAGCTAGAGTTTTCTCCAAGATTGACTTGAGGTTCAGGTATCATCAGTTGAAGATTCAGGATTCTGACATTCCAAAGACTACTTTCATAACAAAATATGGCCATTATGAGTTCTTTGTTATGTCATTTGGGCTGACCAATGCCCCAGCAGCCTTTATGCACCCGATGCATATCGTGTTTCGGCCTTATCTTGATTCTTTCATCATTGTGTTCAATGATGACATCCTGGTGTATTCTCGTAGCCAGGAGGAGCATGCTCAGCATTTGAGGGTTGTGTTGTAGAGGTTGAGGGAGGAGAAACTTTATGGAAAATTCTCCAAGTGTGAGTTTTGGCTTGGTTCAGTAGCTTTCTTGGGGCACGTGGTGTCCAGTGAGGGTATTCAGGTTTATCCGAAAAAGATTGAGGCAGTACAAAGTTGGCCCAGACCGTCCTCAGCTACAGAGATTAGGAGTTTCCTTCGTTTGGCGGGATATTACTGTCGCTTTATGGAGGGGTTCTCTTCTATTGCTTCACCCTTGACCATATTGACCCAGAAAGGTGGTCCATTCAGATTATTTGATGAGTGTGAGTAGAGCTTTCAGAAGCTCAAGTCAACATTGACCACAACTCCGGTATTGGTTTTGCCTACTGGTTTGGGTTCTTATACAGTCTAATGTGACGCTTCTAGAGTTGGCTTGGGAGCAGTACTGATGCAGGACGGTAGGGTGATTACCTACGCGTCTAGACAGTTGAAGGTGTACGAGAAGAATTATCCAGTGCACGATCTTGAGTTAGCTGCCATTGTTCATGCCTTGAAGATTTGGCGCCATTATTTGTATGGGGTGTAGTATGAGATTTTCACCAATCATCGTAGTTTGCAGTATCTACTGAAGCAGAAGGACTTGAATTTGCATCAGCGGAGGTGGTTAGAGCTTCTCAAGGATTATGACCTCACTATTTTGTATCATCCGGGGAAGGTCAATGTAGTGGCCGATGCCCTGAGTCACAGAGAAGAGCGTTTGGAGAGTCTAGCCTACCTTTCAGCAGCAAAGCAACCTTTAGCACTTGATGGTCAGGCTTTAGCGGGTTAGTTGGTGAGATTGGATTTGTTAGAGCCTCCGCGGGTATTAGCTAGCGTGTTTTCTAGGTCTTCTCTTTATGATCAGATTAGAGCACGCCAGTATAATGACTGGCACTTGTTAGTTCTTCAGGACAGGGTCCATCGAGGCGATGCCAGAGATGTGACTATTGGTGATGAAGAGGTTATGAGGATTCAGGGTCGTATTTTCATGCCCAATGTGGATGGGATTCGATAGTTGAAATTAGCATAGGCCCACAACTCGCGGTATTCCATCCATCCGGGTGCCGCGAAGATGAATCAAGATCTGAGACAGCAGTATTGGTGGAGGTGGATGAAGAGAGACATTGTTGAGTATGTAGCACGGTGTCTCAACTGCCAGCAGGTCAAGTATGAGCACCAGAGACCAAGTGGATTACTTCAGAGGTTAGATATTCCGAAGTGGAAGTGGGAACGGATCACCATGGACATTATAGTTGGGCTTCCACGGACTTCGAAGGGGTTTGATTCTATTTGGGTCATTATGGATCGGATGACCAAGTCCGCGCACTTCATTCCTATCAGTACTACTTATACTTCGGAGAAGTTAGCTGAGATCAACATCAGGGAGATTGTCCGATTGCATGGGGTTCTAGTTTCTATCATTTCAGATAGAGGTACTCAGTTCACATCTCAGTTTTGGAGATCGGTGCAGAGAGGTTTGGGTACTCAGGTAGAGTTGTGCACAACATTTCATCATCAGACTGACGGGCACTCGGAGCGGTCTATTCAAATTTTGGAGGACATATTGCGTGTCTGTGTTATTGATTTTGGGGGTTCATGGGACCAGATTCTTCCACTCGCGGAGTTTGCATATAATAACAGCTACCAGTCCAGTATTCAGATGGCCCTGTATGAGGCTCTATAGGGTAGGAGGTGTAAATCTCTAGTTGGTTGGTTCGAGCCGGGTGAGGCTAGGCTATTGGGCACAGATTTGGTGCAGGATGCGTTGGAGAAGGTGAAGTTGATTCAGGAACGACTTCGTATGGCGCAGTCTAGTCAAAAGTGTTATGCGTACCGGAAGGTCCGGGATGTGTCTTTCATGGTGGGGGATAAGGTACTACTGAAGATGTCGCCCATGAAGGGTGTCATGAGGTTCGGGAAGAGGGGAAAGATGAGTCCTCGGTTCATTGGGCCTTTTGAGGTACTTCAGAGGGTTGGAGATGTGGCCTATAGACTTGCCTTGCCACCCAGCTTATCGAGTGTTCATCCGGTATTCTATGTGTCGATGCTCCGGAAGTATGTTGGTGACCCGTCTCATGTGTTAGACTTCAGCACAGTTCATGTTACGCCCTGTAATATTACGATGATGTTACGCCTTGCAATATTACATTATGATGATGTACAATTCAGTATTAAATTACGACGATGTTGCACCCTGTAGTATTGTATGTTGAATTTGTCGTAAGGTACATCAGTCCAAGGAAAACATTATTTGCGATTATAAGGATTATGCTATTTCAAACAAGTGATGAGTAGGTTAGTGAAGGTGATAGGGGAAGCAAGTCAAAGAAAATAAATTTTCGTCCAAGTTTGGCATGTTGGGATAAAATACGGACCGAGCCTTAATACCTGATATTTATCGACTAGTACCATACAAGGTAACATATGACCATGTCAATATGATGTATAAAATATATTTAAAATGAGTAGAATTTTAAGTTATTCGAGACAATTCTTAATTATGTGAATATTTGATTAATTGTGGATTTTTTTGATGGAAGACCATATAATTAAGGAAATTGGTAGATAAATTTTGAATAAGTTTAAGTGAAAGAAAATGTGGCAGCAATTGAAGGAATTAATAGTGACTCTTGGTCATTATTCATGACTCATAAGTCTTCTTTAATTAGGTGGCACCTAACATGCCAATTACAAGACATTTTTCATTTCTAACAAACACCATAACATGACCCATTTCTTACAATTCCTACTAACGTGAGCTTTTTCCGACAGTTGCTTTTCTTCCCTTGCTTTATTTGCATTTTTTTGGTTTTACTCATTTTCTGGCGTGCAATTAATGGGAACTAAGGCATGCCATAATCTAAAAATATCTTGATAACATAGAGACGCTTGTCCATAAATTGTTGATGCTACTAGTAACTGCAAAAGCAGTGGTTGTCTATGATATTCATGCTGAAAGCCTGAAACAGATTGTCAAATTACAAAGAATCTCAGCATAGCACCTTGTTAAGGGGTGAAATTTCATGGGAATTTGTTATCTAAAAGGATTCTTGTTTATACCTGCAACCTTTTCCAAGAATGTCATACGGATTTTCCTCTACTCCAGGTATGTTAAGGCTATCCCTTCTTTCTTTTGGCATGATCCATGCGATACGAACGAAACGTGCAAATGCACAAATTCCATAAATGACTATATTCATAGAAGTATTAGAGATATCTATGTTCTTGGATTTCCATGTGTCATAATACTTTATCATATGTTCATGGGTCTCAGAAAAATATGAAAGCTGAAAAGAGTTTACTTTATGATATTACTCAAAGGCAAAATGGCCTTATGAAGCTCCGAAAGATTATATTAACGTACTTTTCATGCATTGCATTCATGTGCATTGACACATGTCCAGATGGCGTTATATACGCGTATATATGTAAATATATGTATATGGGATATGGGAAAAGGTTATGGCGTTATATACGCACCACCACCTGATCAGCTGGTATATGATGATGATGTTGCCCACAGTGGCTGAAATATGATTCTAACGGTGTTATATAAGCGTATATATGTATGTATATTCAAACAGTGTTATATACGCGTATATATGTATGTATATATCAGCCGCAGACCATTTTGGGTCGTCAGGTCAGAACGTTGAGGTCTAAGGATATAGCTTCATTGAAGGTGCAGTGGAGAGGTCTGCTAGTGGAAGAGGCTACTTGGTAGAACGAGCGGGAGATGCGGAGAAGATATCCTCACTTGTTTAAGACTCCAGGTATGTTTCTAGACCCGTTCTAGGACGGACATTTGTTTAAGAGGGGGAGAATGTAACGACTCGGCCGGTCGTTCTGTAGAATATGCATTTTTTTATTGTTTTTGTCTTGTCATGCATTGGTTATACTGTTCATGATGTGTTGGAGTCGTTTGGCTCGGGTTTGGAATAGTTGTAGTGAGAATTGAGACACTTAGTCTCTAAAAATAGCTTTATAGTTGGAAAAGTCAACTGGGAGTTGACTTAATGGTAAATGACCTCGGAATGCAGATTTTATGGCTCGTATAGCTTCGTTAGGTGATTGGGGACTTAGGAGTGTGTTCGAAATGTTTTTGTGATGTCCGGTGTAGAATTAGGCTTGAATTGGCGATAGTTAGTTTTTGATGATTTCCGGTCGGCAATGGAAAATAGGCTATCGGGGTCGGAATGGAATTCCGACAGTTGGAATAGGTTCGTAATGTAATTTTGGATATGTGTACAAATATTCAGGTCAATCAGAGGTGTTTTGGATAGTTTCGGCATCATTGGTGGAATTTAGAAATTTCAAAGTTCATAGGCTTGAATTTGATGTGATTTTGGTGTTTTTGTGTGGTGTTTGGTGGTTCGAAGGCTCGCCTAAGTTTGAGTAATGTTATGGGATGTGTTGGTAGGTTTGTATGAGGTCCCGAGGGCCTCGGGTGAGTTCCGGATGGTTATCGGGATGTGTTTGGCCTTAAAAAGGCTATTGTTGCTGCTTCATTTTCTATTGCTGGTTTCCTTCTACGCGATCGCGGGAGGATGTTTGCGATCGCGTAGGGTTAGCTGGGGGAGGGAAGATTTTTTTCAATCGCAATCGCGTGGAGGAGGTCGCGATCACGTGAGTTGAGTATGTGGAGCATTGCGATCGCGTGGGAATTCATGCGATCGCGTAGAGTTGAAGGCGCGTGAGGAGAGAGTCCAGTTGTGCTACGCGATCGCGTGGGTAGGTTCGCGATCGCGTGGGTTTATGTCCTGTTGAATCGCGATCGCGTGTGTAGGTCTGCGAATGCATAGGTGTAAGGTTTATCGAGTTCCGAGACGTGGGCATCGGGGGTCGGGTTTTGGCCAATTTCGGAAATTGTGCCTAAAGTTGATATTTTTCGATTGGGTTTCATCTCCCTAGCGTATTTTGATGTGATAAATCTGATTTTCATAGATTCGGAGCATTCGGGAGCTGATTCGAGGGGCAAGAGTATTGTGGAGTAGCGTTTCGGGCTAGTTTGAGGTAAGTAATGACTTTAAATCCTGTCCTGAGGGTGTGAAGCCCCGGACTTTACATCCTTTCACTGTTTTGGAGTGACGCACACACTGTATGATTAGTGTGGGGCGTGCACGAATTGGGAAATTTGAAATTTGGTTCCTTCTGAGGCAACTATTGAGTGGTGAAACTGCTTTTAAATCATATGTTAAATAGTATTACTATGTTTTGATATATTTGGGCATTAAGCCACGTTTCGTGCCTCGTGCCGATCTGTTAGACCCCTTGGGGGATTTTTCCTGATATTCCTCAAGTAGTAATTATGATTTACACTCAGTCTTTCTTGCTATATTGTTTGACACTCAGATTGTTGATATTATTATTTCCTGAAATGAAATACTATTTTGGGTTGAGAACCACGGTTCGTGATGGCCCGAGTGGCATTTTGAGAGCGTCTGACGGAGTGAGGCCGAGATCCATTACTGTGAGCATATTATGATATGAGAGAGGACGAATGCCTGAGTGATGATTGCCACGACTTGGCTGTTTATAGCGCTTGGGTTGTAGGAGCCCCTCCGGAGTCTGTACACCCCCAGTGAGCGCAGGTACCTACTGAGTGCGAGTGTCGAGTGACTAGTGATTGGGTGGCTTGAGTGACTCTGAGGTGCTGAGTGATTGTTACTGAGCAATGGTGAGGTGCTGAGTGACTGATTATGAGTGATGATTTGGCCCGAAGGGCGGCGTATATTGATATTTTTGCTGAGTTCTGATTTTGATTCATTTCATCTTTCATACTGATATTTTGGGGATTTTACTGAGAAACATTGGAAAATATAGTTGTTCAAAGGAGTTTTACGGAAACTAGTTTTCAAACATATGTACTAAATGTATACTTTATTAAGACGTAGTATTTTACTATTTGTGAATTGGTGTTTTGTTACTGTGTGTTTCTTATCTTTAGACTTGATTTATTTTCATTACTACTGAGTTGGCGTACTCATCATTACTCCCTGCACCTTTGTGTGCAGATCCAGGTACTGGTTCTGAGCAGTAGTCATCTAAGTCCGTTCGGCGTCAGCATTCGGGATTTCGAGGTAGCTGTCCAGCGTCCACAACTTCCCCATTTCCCTTCCTTCATTTAGTATTTAGTATTTGTTCTGAGACATTTTATTATGACATTAGCAGTGTTAGTTCTACTCTTAGATGCTCGTGATCTGTTGGCTCCAGTTCTGAGGATTGGTTATATGCTATTAGATTATTTATGTTGTTTAAAGATTTAGAAAGTTTATTACTTATTATGAGGAATTATTAATGATTTTAAGAAATTTTATTAAAAGAAATGTGTAGTTATGTGATAGTGGCTAGCCTAGTTCCACGATAGGTGCCATGGATTAGGAAAATCACTTCAAATATTCCTTGATGCAACGTAAACCCTAGTGGCAAGGTATTACGTAAGCATTTTCATGTTATCAGTGGTATATTGTAGATTAATATTGAGGTGAATCAACAATGGATGGACAAAAGTCACAAAGTATGAGGTGAGATTAGGCCTTTATTCCTAAAATGAACAGTAATGAGGATGCATTAAATGATAACAATACGATAGTGGTCCAAGAATTACTAAAGAAAAATCAAGAAACGTGCGGAAACTAAAAGAAAATAAAGAAACAAAAAAGACGGAAAACAAAAGATAGATTGAATTCAAGAAAGAGTTTCTTGAATTCAAGAAGTCTATTCTTGAAGTTTAATCCTAACAACTAAAATTAGCTAACGAAGAACTAATAGCCTTTGGTAGAGATTTAAAAACAAGAGATAGATTGTGAAACCCGACCCTTTAGAATAACAAGAACAACAATAAGCCTAAACTTATCACCTTACTTGAATACCTAGAAGTGATCTAGGATTTCGAAAGGAATTTAATCTTACCACCTTAAGTTGAGTCTTGAAGGTTGAAGAATAAATTCAAGAGTAGCCACACATTAGAGTGCAAGAAAAATCTCACAATTTTTATTGGTAATAGTCTAAGTCTAAAAGCAAAGAAGATACCCATTTATATAGGGAGGGGGTCACGAAATTCTACCTAAAAATTAAGGAAATAAAGTCCTAAACTACTTTGGAAAACAAGTCCAACTACCATAGGAAAAGGTAAAAAACTCTAGGAAATAAAAACCAAGTCAATCTTGGAAAGTAATTCCAATAATTTTAGGAAAATAAAAACAAAACCTTAACTACCTAGTAAAGCATCAAATATGTCCTAACAAACTAGGAAACAAAATAAGGAACTTTAACTCCTTGTCATACCTCTTGGCGCGCCTCCTTGAACTGATTTATGGTGATTTAGACGCCTAATTTAGGCTCTCTTTGGCTGGTACTTGGACCCCAATCTATCTCCTCTTGTACTTGGACTTGGACCATGAAATGAGTGTAGCACTTAGCTAAATCATCTCCATAATTATTGAGTTGTTTTTCCACCATTAGCGCCTTCTTGATCTCCTATTGAATCCCAACAACCTTGTCTTGCTTCTCCTTATCTTGAGACCTTGTGAATGTCTTTCTTGGTGATTCTAAAGCTTTATCCTTGTCCGTGGATCTATCATTACCCTCCTCTTGAAAAGAATTCATCCTCGAATTTTATCCTACATCAAACAAAGATAAGTCATCAACATTAAAAGTAGCACTTACTTGAAACTCACCTGGAAGGTCCAATTTGTAAGCATTATCTCCAATCCCTTCAAGTACTTTAAATAGCCCATCTCCTATAGGGTGAAATTTTGTCTTCCTTCTTGAAGGAAATGTCTCCTTCCTCATATGAACCCAAACCAAATCACCAGGCTCAAAGATAACTAGTTTTCGACCTTTATTTCTTCGTAAAGTTGTTTGCTCATTCTTCCTCTCAATTGCGAGTCTTGTATGCTCATGAATAGTCTTCATCAAATCAGCTTTCTTTTTCCCATCAAGACTAACCATCTCATTAGTAGGCAAAGGAAAGAAGTCAAGGGGTGTAAGGGGGTTAAAGCCATAAATAACCTCAAAAGGAGAATAACCAGTCGATGAATGAATAGTTCGATTGTAAGCAAATTCTACCATAGGTAAGTGATCCTCCTAAGAAATTAATTTTCCTTTTAGAACATCCCTTAACATATTTTCTAAGGTTCTATTTACTACCTCGGTTTTTCTATCAGTTTGTGGATGACAAGAAGTAGAAAACAACAACTTTGTTCGCAATTTTCCCCAAAGCACACGCCAAAACTGGCTTAGAAACTTAGCATCCCTATCACTAACAATAGTTTGAGGTATACCATGCAATTTAACAACTTCTCTAACAAATATATCAGCAACATGAGAAGCATCATTAGTCTTTAAACAAGGAATAAAAATCCATTTTTGAGAACCTATCTACCACAACAAAGATGCTATCCTTACCATACCTTGTTCTGAGCAATCCTAACACAAAGTCCATAGAAATATCAGAATAAGGTGAAATAGGAACAGGTAATGGCGTGTATAAACCATGTGGCAATACTTTACATTTAGCTTGTTAGCATTCAACACATTGAGCACAAAATCTTTCTACATCCTTTCTCATATTAGGCCAAAACAAAGTTTCAGCAAGGATGTCAAGTGTTTTAGGCACACCAAAGTATCCCATAAGCCCCCCACAATGTGCTTCCCTCACAAAAACTTATCGCAAAGAACAATTAGGGACACAAAGATTATTCTCTTTAAAAAGAAACCCATATTTCAAATTATACTTCTCAAAAGGCCCATTTAAACATGTCGAAAATGCTACATCAATAATATAATCATCAACATATAAATCCTTATTATGATCAAATCCCATCAATTTAGAAGTAAGAGTAGAAACAAAAGCGTACCTTCTTGAAAGCGCATCAACAACTATATTGTCTTTACCTTGCTTGTAGCTAATCACATAAGGGAATGTCACAATTATATCAACCCATTTGGCATGTCTTCTACTCAATTTACCTTGGCTTTTCAAGTATCTTAAAGACTCATGGTCAGCTTTTAACACAAACTCCTTTGGACACAAATAATGCTGCCATGTAGCAAGAGCCATTACCAAGGCATACAATTCTTTATCATAAGTAGAATAATTCAATGCATCCCCATTAAACTTCTCACTAAAATAAGCGATTGGCTAGAATCTTGCATTAAAACAGCCCCAATACCTCTACCAGATGCATCACATTTAATTTCAAAGGACTTACTAAAATCAGGTAATCGTAACAAAGGAGCATAACACAATTTATCCCTCAAAATATTAAATGCATGCTCTTGTTATTTTTCCCAATTAAAGACCTTATCCTTCTTAATGACTTCAGTTAAATGTGCATCAATTGAACTAAAATCTCTAACAAATCTCCTATAAAAGCTGGCAAGTCCATGAAAACTTCTAACTTCAGTAATGCTCTTAGGTGTAGGCCAATCTTTAATTTCTTTGATTTTATCTTCATCTACCTCAACACCTCTAGAACTCACAACAAAACCCAAGAAAACTACCTTATCTACACAAAAAGTGCACTTGGATAAATTTGCATACAATTGTTGCTCCCTAAGCACATTACAAACTTGTTGCAAATGCTCGACATGCTCTTCTAAAGATTTTGAAAAGATCATAATATCGTCAAAATAAACGACTACAAATTTTCCATGAAAATCCTTAAAGATATGGTTCATTAACCTCATGAATGTGCTAGGTGCATTGGTTAACCCAAACGGAATCACTAATCATCCATACAATCCATATTTAGTTTTAAAGGAAGTTTTCCACTCATCTCCGGGATTCATTCTAATTTGGTGATATCCACTCTTCAAATCAATTCTAGAGAATATTTGAGAACCATACAATTGGTCAAGAATATCATCTAAACGAGGAATAGGATGGCGATTCTTTACCGTTATTTTATTAATGGTGCGATAGTCCACACACATCCTCCAAGTGCCATCCTTCTTTGGCACCAAAAGCACGGGCACAGAACAGGGACTCATGCTTTCTCCTACAAATCCCTTAATAAGCATCTCCTATACTTTTCTTTACAATTCTTTTGTTTCTTCAGGGTTGCTTCTATAAGCAGGCCTATTAGGAATTTGTGATCCCGACACAAAATCAATTTGATGCTCTATTCCTCTTAAAGGTGGTAAACCTTTAGGAAGGTCCTCAGGAAAAACACCTTCAAAATAGTGCAAAAGATTAGAAATAACACTAGGCAAAGGGGATGTTAGTGAATCATTATTAAGAAGAACGTCCTTATAAGTGAGCAATATAATAAGCAGCCCCTCTTTTTTTGCAATTAAACACTCTTTGGCTTTTGCAAGGCTCACTTTTTTTCAATCTTAGCCTCTTTCCTCTCACCAATGCTCTTTTTTTTTACTCTTCCCCGTGTTTTCCTTTCTCTCTTTGTTTCCATCTCTTTCCTTACACCTCACTTTTTCTTTCCTTTGAGTCTCTTGTTTTGATCCCTCCCCGTGTTTCCCCATTGATTCTTTCATTGTTTTTTAATATTCATACACTTGGGAAGGAGTTAAAGGTGCAAGAATGTATTTATTTCCATTATGCTCAAGAGAGTATCTATTTTTCCTCCTATCGTAAAAAGCACTCCTATCATACTGCATTGGGCGCCCCAATAAAATATGACAAGCTTGCATGGGTACTATATCATATAGAACTTCGTCAGCGTACCTTACAATCCTTATTGAGACCATGCATTGCTTATTCACCTTGACAGCTCCACTATCATTGAACCATTGCAACCTATAAGGTCTAGGGTGCTTCGCCAATTCCAACCCTAACTTTTCCACCAAATATGCACTAAAAACATTAGCACAACTCCCATTATCAATTATCATAGAACAAATTTTATCTTTAATCTCACACCGGGTATGGAATATGTTTTCCCTTTGTTCTTCATTAGATTGACCCAATTTAATGTGCATAAGCCTCCTAACCACAAAATTCACCCCACTATCAATGTACTCAATCTCTTATCCTTCTTCACCCTCTACATAGTTTTCTTCTTGTTCTTCACTTGATTAAATTTTTTCACTCTCAAATCCCCCATCCTCTTTGATTAGAATGTTTCTTCTACTTGGGCATCCATAAGCCTTATGCCCTCTTCCTTGACACTTGAGACATTGAATAGAAGAAGTAGAAGTAGAAGTTTTTGGCATAAAAGGCTTACCCCCATCTTTGGACTCTAATTTGCTCTAGCCCTTGTCTTCATGGAATTTAAGAGTAGGTGTCTCCTCAGATTTCGGCCATTGCTTCTTTGGAATAGCAATTGGCCGGCTTCTCCATGAGCTAGATTGCTGTCTCCTTTTGTTTTGTATTTCTACCTTTACAGCTAATTCAACTAACTCATCTAAAGTTACATATTTTTGTAATTCGACTACATCGGCTATTTACTTATTTAAACCATTCAAAAACCTAGCCATTGTAGCCTCCTCTTCCTCCATACAATTAGCTTGGATCATAGCCATATCCATAGCCTTATAATACTCATCTAAAGACATGGACCCTTGCCTCAAAGTTTGAATACGTTGTTGTAGATCTCTTTGAAAGTGTGATGGCACAAATCTCTTCCTCATTATCCTCTTAATCTCAGCCCACGTAGCAACGAGTGCTTGTCCTTCTTGCAATCTGTCACTAGAAAGCTTTTTCCACCAGATTTCCGCATAGTCAGAAAACTCAAAAGCAGCAAGTTTAACCTTCTTACCCTCAAAATAGTTGTGGAGGTCAAAGATGGCTTCAACGTTTCTCTCCCAATCAAGGTAAAATTCTGGGTCCCTTGTTCCCTTGAAAGATGGCATCTTCATCTTTATACTACTCATATTATCATCTTCTAGTCTTCCTCTTTGTCCCCTCCTATCTCTTCCTACCCTCTCAAAATCAATCATAATTAAAATCGTTGATAGGGTTTTCTTGATTTAGAATGGGAGAAGGGGGTACATTTCTCCTAGCTTGGGGTTTAGCGTTATTTCCCCTAGTAAGTTCAGCTATTGTAATATTTTGCTCAGCAATGGTGCCCCTCATCTCTTGGAATTGCAAATTCCACCTTTCAAATTGTTGGTGCATAGCTTGCAAGGTGAAATAATTTCTTCCTTTGATTTTGGCTTCTTGAAGAACCCTTTGTTCATAATCACTACATGTATGACACATCTTGAACAAAGCAATATATTTCTCACCTCTTTTGCCTTTTTCCACTCACTGCAAATCTTGGGCGTTAATCTTTAGATTTATTAACAAACCTTACTAGTCATAATCATTAGTGATAAGAATATGGAATTTAGAAAAAATAAAGAAAAGTGAATGACCAAACCTAGGAAGAATAGGAATTGGTTAGTAGGAAAAAAAGGAAAGAAATTTAGGAAACCCAAAACCCACAAGAATAAGGATATAATTTTTCTTAATCTTCAAGAACAAGGATCCCCTCTTCTTGTATCCTTTCTTGACTTGGAAACAAAATAATACTTGAATTCTAAAAATAATAATGAGCTAACACTTTTTTTGGCTGATTATCATTTTTTCTTTTTCGTTTTTTTTTCTCAAGAACCTCCCAAGATTATCAAGATTGAAATCTTGATTAGCCTAGTCTCTGATACCACTTGATAACAATACGATAGGGGTCCAAAAATTACTAAAGAAAAATCAAGAAATGTGCGAAAACTAAAAAAAAATAAAGAAACGAAAAAAGACGGAAAATTAAAGATAGATTGAATTCAAGAAAGAGTTTCTTGAATTCAAGAAGTATATTCTTGAAGTTTAATCCAAACAACTGCAATTATCTAACGAAGAACTAATCGCCTTTGGTAGAGATTTAAAAACAAGAGATAGATTTTGAAACCCGACCCTTTAGAATAACAAGAACAACAATAAGCCTAAACTTATCACATTTCTTGAATACCTAGAAGTGATCTAAGATTCCGAAAAGAATTTAATAAAGGTTGAAAAATAAATTCAAGAGTAGCCACACATTAGGGTGCAAGAAAAATCTCATAATTTTTATTGATAATAGTATAAGTCTAAAAGTAAAAAAGATACCCCTTTATATAGGGAGGGGGTCACGAATTTCTACCTAAAAATTAAGGAAATAAAGTTCTAAACTACATTGGACAACAAGTCCAACTATCATAGGAAAAGGTAAAAAAACTCTAGGAAATAAAAACCAAGTCAATCTTGGAAAGTAATTCCAATAATCTTAGGAAAATAAAAACAAAACCTTAACTACCTAGGAAAGCATCAAATATGTCCTAACAAACTAGGAAATAAAACAAGGAACTTTAACTCCTTGTCCTATTTCTTAGCGCGCCTCCTTGAACTAATTTATGGTGATTTAGACGCCTAATTTATGCCCTCTTTGGATGGTACTTGGACCCCAATCTACCTCCTCTTGTACTTGGACTTGGACCAAGAAATGAGTGTAGCACTTAGCTAAATAATCTCCATAATTATTGAGTTATTCTCCACCATTAGCGCCTTCTATTCCCATTGAAGCCCAACAACATTGCTTTGCTTCTCCTTAGCTTGAGACCTTGTGAATGTATTTCTTGGTGCTTCTAAAGCTTTATCCTTGTCCATGGAGCTATCATTAAAGGACTTAGATTTATATATATGGAATAACTAACGAAAGTAACCTGGAGTTCGGTAGCAGACCTCAGTAACGATAAATCGAAGTAAGAGTTATGATATAGTATGACCCACCTAGATGCAATAAAGTCATACGAATCGATAATCGGGTCTATGAAATAAGATATAGAAATATTCGTAAATTCAACCAAGTATCGGTCAAAGAACTTCAGTGTACCTATAAATGCCCAATGAGGCATCTTTTCAAGCTCTATAAATGCTTACAAAGTGATGCCTAGAGATTGGCTAAAAGCTGGAGGAAAGAGGAGAGAAGAGTCGCATAGGCACACAAACAAAGTTAGAGTCGTATAGGCTGCATGATAGAAGGTAGCAACAGTAACGAGATTAGAAGGATTCTAACTACAAGTCGGGGTGTGATAAAGAGGCTTAAAGGGGGGGAATGCCCTGGCCTTTGGATTTATTCAAAGAACAGTTGCCTAAATGGTAAGGAGAATATTAAAGTTTTCGCAAGAGCTATGGGTTATAGAATGATAAGTGCATCAGTAAACATTCGAGGACGAATGTTCCAGGGGTGGGGGGGGGGGGTAATGATGTTATGCCCCGCAATATTATATTACGATAATGTTACGCCTCGCAGTATTATATTACGATGATGTTATGCCTCGCAGTATTAAATTACTACAATATACACCATGTAGTATTCTATTTCAAACAAGTGACGATAAATTCGTGAAGGTGAGAGGTTAAGAAAATCAAAGAAAATGAATTCTGTCGAAGTTGAACATTTTGAGATAAAATACGGCCCGAGCTAAAATACCCGGTATTTATGGACTAGTACCATACAAGTGTAACGACCCAGCCGGTCGTTTTGTGCGTTGGGACTACGTTCCCGTGAATGACTCTTCCCATAGCGACTACTCGTTCCTTATGACTTGTGTGGGCCGGTAGTTCGAGATTCGGAAGTGTTTTGGCCAGTTCAGGAACACTTGGTTCCTGAAGGCTAGCCTATTTGGCTGATTTTGGTTCCGAGCAGCATTTTGAGCAAACGACCTCGGAATCGAGTTCTGACAGCTCCAGCAGCTCCGGATGATGATTTCGGACTTGGGAGTGTGTTCGCCTCGGGTTTCTGATGACCCGGGAGTATTTCGGCACCTGAATTGGAATTCAGGATTTCATGTGATTTGGAATTCAGCCTGGAATTGGACCTCGTGATAGCATGGTCCGAATGGAATTCCGGAACTGGCAATAGTTCCGTACAGTCATTTATGACTTATCCGCAATAATTGGGGTCATTCCGAGCAGTGTAGACCCGTTCAGCGTATTGATGAGCCGTTGGAATTTTTCTTGAAATCCTAAGTTTGATCTAAGGGGTTTTGGAGAGTGATTCTTGGTTTGAATGATGTTTCTAGTGTTCTGGGAGCTCGAGCAAGTCCGTCATGTGATTTGGGACTTGTTGGTATAATTTGTCGAGGGCTCGGGTGGGCCTAGGGGTCTCCCGGACCCCGACCGGGGTCAAAAACCAGCAATTGAACTGCTGGTGGGAATTTACTGGTGTGACCACACCTGCGGTCCCTGAGCCGCAGGCGCGAGGTTCGCACTAGTTGAATTCCCCTCGCAGGCGCGGCTCCGCAGGCGCGGCTCCGCAGGAGCGGACAAAGGCCCGCAGGCGCGACCTTTCCCAAGGGCCTAGGCCATCGCAGGAGCGGCCTATTCTCCGCAGGCGCGGCTCCGCAGGTGCGGACAAAGGCCCGCATGTGCGAGAAAATTGCCCAGTGCCCAGGCCATTTCCGCAGGCGCGACCCAATTTCCGCAGGTGCGG
>ML261171.1:7212-107037 GCA_005239495.1 Nicotiana undulata
GATTCAATGTGAATCCTAGTCCAGTCCCCTTGGGTTGCAAGGGTGTTCTCTTTCAGTGAATGAAGTTCTTCGAGAATACAGAGATGGTGTAGTTTACACCTATGGCTATCTTTCAGTGACTCTCGATTTCTTTTTGATACAATGCCTTACCAGTGGTTTTCTCTCTTTCTTCTCTAACTTGTTACACAACAGATCTTTTAGGAGCTATAATGTTTGTATGTAGTAGAACAAAGAGAGGGTAATTGGTTCGATCAAAGTATGTCTTCCTAATGTACAAGAGAGTGTATATATATGAGTAAGCTATGACTGCTGAAAATATGCTGCCATCCCAAGAGATTTGATCCTCTGAAAGAGATTGATTCTTTCCAAGAATAAGGATGTTCCGCAATGGCTAGGCAGAACGGGATATGCTGAATGCTTCCTTAGATGGCGCTGAGATCCTCTTGTGATCTTGGGCTTTCCAGAATTAGCCGCGAGAGATATTCTTGGTATCGTTGATTGCTTGATTTTTATTCTTTCCACAATCTACTCCATCAACATTTATTTGTTTCCTTAGTTGAGGATACCAAAAGGATCGTACTAGATTTGGTCTGCTTCATTTATTCTTCCGCAATATCCTCGATTTTGGATCCGCCAGTGATCTTGTTCTTTCATTCTCGAGAGGTACTTGCACACACTATATATATATATATATATATATATATATATATATAATATTTGCATCATTAAAATCAGATTCTAACACAAAATAACAACAAGTAACAACTAAACATGTACTATTGGGAGGGGGACATGATAAAAGGGTACACGATATAAGAGATACAACGGAAATGATAACCAAAATAGTCAATATGCCTTCAACCAGTGAAAACATGTAAACTCAATAAAGAAAACTACACGGCATCACCCTTCGTGCTTTTAATCTCAACCTCATAATGAAATAATGATACTGCACGACATCACCCTTCATGCTTTTACTCTAAACCACACAATATGAATCAATAGATATGGCACCTCATCACCCCCCCCCCCCCCCCCCCCCCCCCCCCCGTGCATTAACTCTCATAACATGGCACGACATCTCCCTTCATGCATTAACACTCACAAGATGGCATGACATCACCCTTCATGCTTTAACGCTCTCCCTTACCACAAAACGATGAACAAGTATAAAGTAGGGAGATAGAACCAACAAGAACTAGCCTTACTTTCAACAATGGTTCCACAATACCAATCTTAACTCTGGAATCAATATTCAATTATCACAAAAACCCATAAACACAATAAGAACGATCAATTTAGTAAGTAACTAGTCTAAGCATGGATAACAAGATCAAAGTAAACATTAAACTACAAGGAACAAGTCCCACCCGCATGCTTTAACCCGACAACAACACATAAATACTCGTCACCTCATATATGCGTTGTACCCAACATCTAAACATGTAACAAATAGACAAACAAGTCCTAATCCCTCAAGTCAAGGTTAACCACGATACTTACCTCGCTCCAAAAGTCCTCTCAAAGCTAAATCACAACTTTTCCTCTCAAACAATCCCCCGAACCAATAGAATCTAGCAAATTACCAACCAAATGATTCAAATTAAGCCTTAGGAACTATCCCGGGGCCCTCTTGGTCTAATCCCGAAGTTCGGACAAAAACCCGATGGCCCATTCACCCCCGAGCCCAGTTATGTAATTTGTTTCGGAATCTGACATCAATTTGTGGTCTAAATCCCCAATTTACAAAAATCCCTATTTCTACCCAAAACCCTCAATTTCCACCATGAAAACATAAGATTGTTGGTTGAAATATTAGGAAATGTAGTGAAAGATTGAAAGAAACTGCTTAGAATCACTTACTAATGATTTGGGGAGAAATGTTCTTTGAAAAATCGCCTCTAGGGTTTCTTGTTTTGAAAATTGGAAGAATGAGCAAAAATCCCATCTAAGTCAAGTTTTACCTAGTTGCAGATGTCGCAATTGCTAGAAGAAGGTCGCAATTGCAAACTACTTCAGAAATCCCTATGATCACAAATGCGATTAAACAACCGCAAATCTGAACCCAGCAAACCTCGCAAATGAGGCCATCCCTTCGCAAATGCGAAGATTCTCAAAACAGTGCTGAGTCAATAATCTAACTCTACCTCCGCAAAAGCGGAGTAGACAAGTTCGCAAATGCGAACTTTAGCCTCGCATATGCGTGTATAGGGTGGCCCAACTACTCTTCGCAAATTCAATGAGTAGCTCGCAAATGCGAACCCATCATAGGTCGCAAATACGATGCCTGATCTTGCAAATGCGAGATCAGAGGCCTGCACCAGAACTTAAACACCATCAACATTTCTAAGTCCAATTTCACTCTGTAGCCTATCCGAAACTCACCCGAGCTCCCGGCACTCTAAACCAACTACGTACATAAGTCTAAGAACATCATTAAAACTTGCTCGCATGATCAAATCGCCAAAATAACACCTAGAACTACAAATTGAACACCTAATCAGATGAAATTTTCAAGAAAACTTTGAAACTTCTATTTTCACAACCGGACATTCGAATCACGTCAAACCAACTCTGATTCTCACCAAATTTGAAAGAAAAGTCATAAGTATAGTATTGGACCTATACCGGGTTTTGAAACCAAAATACGAACCCGATATCCGAAAATTCAAACATTTTAAATTCATTAAGCCTTTAACTTTCAAATTTCTACAAAGTGCGATAACTCTAGCTAGGGACTTCCGAATTCGATTCCGGGCATACTCCCAATTCCTAAATCACGATACGGATCCACCAGGACTGTCAAAACACAAATTTGGGTCCTTTTTCTCAAAATGTTGACCAGAGTAAACTCAAATAAATTTTAAGGCAGAATTTTATATTTTTCTCAATTTTTAACATAAAAGCTTTCCAGACAGATGCCCGGACTGCACGCGTGAATCAAGGAAAGATGAAATGAGGTGTTTAAGGCTTCATAGAGCAGAATTAGGGGTTAAAAAACATAAGACGACCTATCGGGTCATCGCAGGACAGGGTCCCGGGTGGCTCGGGTAGGTTTCAAACCACCCGAAGCAAGGTTGAAGTTGGCAGAAATTACTGGTGTCTAGTGTGAATAGTGATCCCGGAGGTGGTCTAGCGATCGTAAAGTGCTGTGAGAGGCTTGGGAGTTTTTTTCTACACAATCGCAGTTTGTGTCTTGGCAGTGCTTCGCATTTGTGGGGATGAATACGCAAACACGATAGGTTAGAGGTTTGATCTATGAGAGCTGTCGATCTTTGCGATCACAAGGATGTAGTCATGATCGCATAAGAGGGATTTCTTGGGAAGTCAGGCGTAAGCCTTCATGAACGCGACTTGGTTACCTCGAATGCGGGGGGCATGGGGCTGCACGAATGCGACCTGGTTATCGCGAACATAGAGTATTATTAGGCAGCTTTAGATTGAGCCTCCGTGATTGTGAGGTGTTTATCGTGATCGCGAATAAGAAAGACTTGGGCAAAATGCATTTTATTTCGGGACTTAGGCTAATTTTCCCCATTATTCATTTGCCTTGGGCGATTTTGGAGCTCTTTCGAGGGGGATTTTCATCAAGCATCATAAAATAAGTGATTTCTACCTATTATGAGTTAAATACATAGATTATGGATAGATTTTAACATAAAAATTTGGGGAATTTTGAGCTTTTGTTGAAGAACCTAGTGTCACGACCCAACTTCTAACCAAGTTGTAACCGGCACTCGGTGCCTTAACTTGACCGAGCGAACCATCTTGGCTTTTCTATTATGTTCTATTTCTGTTATGCAATGCATCTCAACATAATTCGATATGATTTAAGTGAATTCTTTTTTAAATCTTTAACCAAAATAATAATTTGAAAAGAAATTCATTCTATTATCTGGAATACATTGAAAAATAAATGTAATGCAAAGTGGACATCCATGAATCTGTTCCGACTCTATCTATGAATCCTCTAAGAAAATACTGAAATAATAAGACAAAATTCTGGAATCAACGAACTCCACAAACTAAAATGGAGCTCACCAAATCTTCTGGTAACGAGAGGAGAATATCCTAGCTCGTAGTCTACTTGTCTGCAAAATCTGTGCCTACATTTACATGTATCAATGTAGGTTCCCATGAAGAGAATGTCAATATACCACAAAGATACTCAATAAGCCCCCCACTAAAGCTGGAACGAGACTCTGAATGAAATATGTATACATGATAAAAGAAAATTCTAAAAGCTTCTGATAAAGCGTTGAAATAGACAACTCATATATCTATTGTAAAATTCTTCTTGATTTCATTCATGAAAATTATTTTTCTTTCCTTTTATCTTCTTTTCTAAAAAAATATAAAAATAAAATCGATAAATATATAAACTTTCTCGGAATAATTCTTGTAAATTTTCTAAAGCATTTTCTTTTCTTTTCTTTTTAGGGGAGATCCATTGATTCTGACATTCTTTCTGATACCGATTCTGAAAATGTCACCATATGCTTATGGTGGACGATACCAACCCGATCGGCTGGACCCCATTCCTATGGTGCGTGACAATTCAAAGTTCTAGCATGTCATTCTTATGCCTTACCAGGGCACTTCTATCATAGTTACCAAACCAACTGTACACTAATCTCCTACTCCGGCACGAGTAGTTTCGGGGTAACATAAATCACTCGAGGCTATGAACCCTTCTTAAAGATCTACAGAAACTCCTAAAATATTCTTCTGAGTAGTTCTTGCATCACAAAATTTAAAATAATGATATATCTTCACAGTTCTCATCAAAATAGTTTCATAAAATTATGTAAAAGAAATTTTCATAGTCTATACATTAAAGAAGCATATGCAAGTCATGAATACATGAGACGTGATTTATGGAACAACAGAATATTCATGAGTTATTTACTATGATAATCATCTAAGATCTTTTTTATAATTCTAGGGATAATGTGAGTCCACCCATTCCATTCAGAGCCCATATTAACATCCTATAAAGTCTAACAATAACTTATGGCATGATCATTGTGAGAAGACAACTTTAGTAAAAGCATTGTCTCTACATACCTTGATTCCTTGATTTTGAATACCTTCGTTTGCTCCAATCCAATATGTTCAACTCACCCAACAAATCTATACATAGCTAATTTAAAAATCAATACTAGAAGTTCCAAGATTTCCAAAATATAGAAACCCTAAGTTTGATTCTTCTCTCCTTCTAGGATTCGTCATTAATCTAAGTTCTTGTAGTAGTTTATAGGAACAAATATCAACCATAATCTCTCTAACAATCATCGTTGAAAGCGATTACAAAACTTACCTTGAATCGTGAAACCCGAGGTTAGTGGAGACCTTATTCTTGAGTTCTTGTTGAGAATCTAGCAATTTTGAGATGGAATATTGTTGGAATTGATGTTTGGATGTAGTATTATAACGTTAATCGCATTTAAAACTCACCTTAGGTAGTATGAGAACCCTTGTATGACTTGAGGATGAGATGGGAAGTTTAATCTTTGAAGAATGAGGCTATTTTCTCTCTCCCCGTCTATTTTATTTCAAATTCACGCCTTTGACGTCACAGTTCGTGCCCATCGCTACCCACGATGCCTAAATAAAATTATTTCTAGTTTTGTCATTTTTATTGGCGCCCGGCGCACCCCTGGGCGCCAGAAACGCGACCCATTTTCTCCGACAGGATAGTTTCCAATAAAATGTCTATAACATTTTATAGGAACATCGAAATGACGAATGATTGAAGTGTTAGAATATATAATTCAAAGGCTTTCTTTTGATACATATATAAAATCTCAATCCATTATATATTGATACATATGCTCATTGAAACTTAGGTCATGTGCGACTAAGGTCATTTTCATCCCTTAAACCACTCCAATGTATTCCAATTTACTTCTCTTGTCTTATAACAACCCATTCAACTTCCTAAACATAAGATTTATGTATTTTATCCCTTCATAAATTTTCACACACCTTTGTGTCCAACTTAGAGCTTGAGCGAGAACACAATACTTAGCAAAAGTTTTTTGGGCCTTTACAATCTTTCCTCCTTATTTGACATTTGTCCTCGAATGTTGAATGGGTAACTTAATGTTAAAACTCCTTCCATTTTCCCTCTGTCTCTTTTGCATAGTTTACCTAAAACGCAAAATTTGGCCAACACTTTGAATTTCTTATAAATTTCCATAGTGCCACATATGGAACTAGAACAACCACATAATTTTTAACTTGCCAAATCTCAATCTTTATTGCCACATTGTTATCCAACTACAATCCAAAATCAAGGCTCTCATGGTCACATATAGCTATCAAAATTGGTACACATACAAGTAGAAAAACCTATCGAACTTGGAACATTTATATATCTTTTCCCTAAATAAATGAGGATCTTTTTTCTTCATGTGTCTTCTGCTTCCCAGGTAGATTTTTGTAAGTCTTTTCTTTAGTCTATAATTTCTTGAGGATAACATGGAGCATGACTTCAGGTATCAAGATCCTTCGTGAATTTTAAAAAAAATGATATAATAGTAAAACCAACGTAAGTTCCCTTATATATTGTATGAAGCTACCATACAATTATAATTTTATAATAACCTCCTCGCTTGTGATTCAGTCTCTATGTTTGAATTAGCCACTCTTACTATTCTGGTTTGCAACTTCAACGTACTCACTATTCAACTTTTTTTCTAATTCTTTCATCATGAAAAGGCACATATAGGTTGGGAAATGCACCCACTATAGTAGGGCTGCTCATAAAAGTCATAAAGTTACCTCGAAAACATGACTCATATTTTGGTACTCCTTCTTGATTTTTCTTTCTAACCTTCTTAAGGTTTAGGAGGATTGAGACATCACCTCCATTCTCTTCTCAATATATATATAATAGACCATGCCTTTAGAACGTACCATCTTTTCTGCAACCTCAATTTCAAGACGTCATTCATCCACATAGGACTATTGGTTTCCTTTAATCATATATATCTAATATTTCTTTTATCCTTTTTGGGTCTTAGGATACCACTTATCTTATCAGGTTCACTGTATCAATTGGCGACTCAGACCTCTGCCCACTTGATTGTTATAAATAGGACTTCTTCTGAACTTGGGACAATATCTGACTTTGTGAGTTACATACTCTAAGGATGGGTTATCTATCTTCATATAATTTGTGACAAGTGTTCCAACATAAACTCTGGAACATCTATATATGTTCTTCATCTTCTCATATTTTCAAATTTCTAGGAACCACCCAAACATATGATGGTGCTCTTCTGCTATGATTGGGATTATTGTAGTATAACACCTGTCATGCCTCACTTATCAACACCATTCTCAAGTTTACCACGCTATCCACTGCAGAATATACACATGTGAAGGTTAAGGCATTACATAGTTTAGGCTTATTAGCATACTCTGCTCTAGATTTTGCACTCAAAAACTAATATACTCGTATGCATTCTCACATAACTCTTTAACAAACAACACTCTAGTTCTATTGTAGTCTCTCAAGCTATTTTCACTTTAATAACTTCACCCCTTGGTCTTGCACTATATGTGCGCTCACGATACCTTTTCTGTGGCATACCTCCTTTGGCTCTCTTAATCCTTTGATACATCCTATTCTACTACAACATTCATGGTACTCTTATATACTTTTGGTATTTAACTCGCATTATACAAGCACCTTTAAAATTTGTGTACATACTTGGACCTGTCCTTTACTTCGATGTTAGTTTTCTAGACAACGATAAATAATTATGGCTTTGACTCTTAAGGGAGGATGTGACTTCATTCCCTAGTATGAGTCTATGGTCCTAACACCATATACATTGCAATTATATGGACTTACTATCTATTTGTTTCTCAGATGGATGAGGTCTTTTCTTGTTGGGCCAATCTCATACCGATTTTACTTATCACAATTAACCTTTGAAAGGATTGAGCGTGTTCTTTACCCTTCTTTGTGTATCATATGATTTTTTCACAATTGTAGATGTTTCACTTTGGTAACCTAGTAATTAATCACTTTTCTCCTAAGAAGATATGTTCTTTCATGCATCCATCTTCTTGGAGCTAAGTGTCCTCCATTTACCTTGCATATAGGCATTTTTTTCCGGGTACTAACCATTGGTCTAGATTTATCCTAGTAATATCTACACCTATTTAAATGTGCTTTCCACGCTCTTTTAATCCTTCCATAATACTCAAGACTTCCTCGATTCAATTCTTTGTAGATGAACCCCTTCCTGATTCATTATACTCATCTCTTAATACCACTAGTTACTCATGATCTCATCTAGTGACTTATTGTCTTCTAGCTATCGTTTGATATACCTTCTTATTCCATGGTCTAGCTTACCTAACGCGCGAATTGTCTCACTCATCCTGGGCTCTCTTGGTTTTTATTGTATCCGAACTTCACAACACTTCAAAACTACTAATTTATATCTAAACATTGTATAACACTCAATTTACCGCTTTAGGTTGCACACTTTACCAGCAACTCACATTGATACTATTTCTTGTGATGTCCCATTCTATTTTGAGTCACATGTAGCTGAACTTGAGAAAGTGAGACTCTTTGAGAAACTCATATGCCAACTCTCTCTAGATTGGTACAACTATTTGTGTGCACCACAATTTCTTTTTGTTATGTAGTCTTACCACTTTGATATCAAACATTTGCAAAATTTCTTAGAGTATCTCAAAAGTAATCTTCTAGTGCGAAGGCCAACATTTCTGATATCTTTCCCCTTAGGGCTTGACTTTTATGAATCTTTTTATGATACTATAGCACTTTAGCCACAGGCGTACGCAGAACTTTTAGTAACCGGTATCATAATTAATTGATGACCAATGACCCAAAGGAGCTCAGAGAGATGATGAGATTGAGAAGCCGAGTACAATAGTATCAAGCTAGCACAAATAAATATTGCAAGTTCAAGAATGTATTATTCTTAATTGAGTGTTTAAAAGGTATTAAACAGAATTATTATTGCCTTCTACTGTAAATCGTTCTTTGTCTCATTGGTTTGTACTCTTTATTCTATCGGGGAGATCAGAGGTTTAAATCCTCAAAAAACTTCAGCCCCTCTTTTTAGAGAAGCAGGCTTAGAAAAACGAAAAGTCACGTGTGCAGGGGAATCAAACCCTGGACCTTTACTATCTTAACCACATGCTTAATTATTGAACTAACACTTGAATACTGTCAAGCGGTGTCACTTCAGATAATATGTATGAATATACTGTTCACATGTCATTTACAACAACAGTTCTAATCAAATATTTTGACGAAACGGTGTAACGTGACACCGCTTCGATGTACAGGGTCCACCCCTGATCTTATCCAAATATCATATATTCTCATTATGTATATGCCTACATGCTATATATTCTAAGCTTAGATCGTTGACGTGCGATTATTCTCAAGCTCAACCTTGAGTCATATGCGATGATCATAACATTATATAGTTGAGATTCAAGTCACCTCATAACATATCTCCGAATCTTTCATATCTACGCTAGCTTCAAATATATCAGTATCACTTTAAGAACCTTATGGACTTAAGCCAAACCATCACACATGTATCATATTGGAAGTATATTGCTCGCTTCATCCATTTTCTGTAGCATTCATTCTCTCCATAATGTATGGATGACTTTCTGAGTTTTATGTTTTTTCTTTTCCCTAAAGAGAATGCTTTATAGTGTATATTTACCTCCATTCTATCTTCTCTAGTTATTTGGTACTCATGACCAAGCATCGTATCTTTAAAGAACTTGGTGTTTGTCATTCTACCATGGGTCGCCTCATGGTGGTAATTTATCTCAACTTTGAAATCCCGAGGCTATGTCTTTTTGTAATTCTTAACTGTAGTAGACCATGCATGCGCTTCAAAGATCTATTCATTGTGTTACTATAGATTCTCATAAAAATAATAAACTATCTGTGTCTTGTTATCATCTTCATCATCTAGGGAACATTCTTTGATAGGAGCCACAAAGTACTCGATGTAACCATAAGTTATACTCCGGCCCCTGTACATAACTTATTAGCCTCATTGTTTTAAACAAAAAATTGATCTCAACTTAGGGACGAAAATCTTGATATGTCTTTATTCCGCCCAATCTCTTCATGTTAACATTGGCCTATACCATGACTGGCCTTCTTGGTATCTAAATTAAATATGGATATAACCTAGAAATATATTCTTTTATTGTGTTACTACTAACCTTACAAGCACCTAACTCCTTGTGAGTTCCATGACAATCTTGCCTTATTGGAAATATCATCACCTCATCTTTTTAGTACGAAATCTTTAATACATTTATGATAGTTCTGATTTGTTACAAACCTAAATCAAATCATCTCGGTCTTACCTCATTCTCCCTTTTGGGATACATTTTTCTTAGTCAGCTCCCGACTTAGACTTTATTCCCCTTAAAGGCAGTTTTCACCGTAAACCACCTCACTAGTAGACGGTGACGTCTTGATAACTTTTATTCGTAAAGTCTCTAATTGAATCAGTATAGCAATCATTCATTGATCGGCAATAGGAGTCTGATTCTTACTTTAAGCTTTAATGCATGACCTAGAGCAAGGAAAAACGGGAAACTTTACTTAAATGTCTGTAGTCTCTCGTTTATAGAAGCGGGTCCTTCACAATGATAAACGAGACACTACTAACATGACTTTGTAGACCCCTGAGACTCTCTGAACCTGCTGCTCTGATATCAAGTTTGTCATGACCCAACTTCTAACCAAGACGTAACGGCACTCAGTGCCTTAACTTGACCAAGCGAACCATCTTGGCTTTTCTGTTCTGTTCTATTTCTGTTATGCAATTCATCGCAACATAATTCGATATGATTTAAGGTAAATTCTTTTATGAATCATTAATCAAAATAATAGTGTGAAAATAAATTCATTCTGTTATCTGGAATACATTGAAAAACAAATATAATGCAAAATGGACATCCATGAATCTGTTCTGAATCTGTCTATGAAGCTTCTAAGAAATAACAAACTCCACGAGCTAAAATTGAGCTCACCATAACACTTATTGTGTACCGAAAATACAGGTTCAAAACTGTTTCACATTTGGGGGCATTACCCTTCTAACTCCATGATATTTAGAAAGAGCTCCTACCATTGATTTGCCCCTTGCAATGAAACAAGAGATGATCAACAATTTTCTAAATCTTCTTCACATATATAACATCTGTTACTTAGAATAATTCCTCTCTTTTGCAGGTTTTCCTGAGTTAAACAAGCTTCCCTTGCTTCCCGGATATGTACGTTAATGAACAGAAACCTTTTGACTCCCAAATGCGTATTTAAGTTACACCCTTTCATATACCTCCTCATTTTCTCTCAGAGCATCAAAAAAGGACAAAAGGAAAGAAAAAGGAACAAAAGAGTGATAATTTCAAGTTATCGAATGAAAAGAAACTAGATACTTCCTTTTCAGTATCTAGACTTCAAGCAACACAAGCTTCTTGCACGAGTAATAGACACACTTGTATTGGTAAAAATAGGCTTCACACGTGTATCAATTCTGATGACAATGCAATCCATGTGGAGAAATAGAAACATGACAGCTGGTCATAAATTTACAAAGAGGTACGAGACAAAGAGAAACGGAACAGCACACCCACGAGACAATTAGATACGGGGGCCTCAATTTAATTGAGGAGATGAAGAGACACGGTTAGAATGAACCAAGGCAGAATAAAGGGCAGATTCAAAGATCTTAAATCAATGAGCCAAATGTTACATAATCTTCACGCAACAGTTACGATTAACCACTGTAATGTTACATTAATGACATTATTAGTCATTAATGCTCAATCATTAAGAAGAGTAGTGTTATATTCAGAAATTCCCTATAAAAGGGAGTAAAATATCACTTGTATGGACACGTTCGAACCACTATTGAAATACATTTACTTTTACGCATTCTTGTTGGTTTCATTTTACAAGTCTGATCATAATTATTAGCTAAATTTCTTGGTTATCAGAAGCCCGAGTACTTCTTAAAATAGCTTTGGCAGAGAATCTAATTCTTTTGTTAAACAAATTGGTTTCGGTACCGGAAACTCTGATAATCTTTGTTTTTTCTTAAACAACTTTTCATGAATCATGTCAAATGCCAATGATAACAACCAATAAGCCTTGGAACTCCGGCTCCATCACCTCCGGGATCCCCACGAGGTTCAAGGGACTAATCCCCAGGGAGGTCTACAACTCAAAACAATGATCACACTGGAAATGAACAAACATGAGAGCAAGACCCTGTGAAGCAAATGGTTGGCGAATATATGAATGAAGCCTACAAGCCTTCATGAGGGGGCTACCAGCTGTATCACTTACGCCTCCTCCAAACAACACCGCAACTGTGGAAAATCCACAATACGGATTAGCAAACTCAGGAAGTAGAGGCATTCCGAATGAGTCTCTTGAAGCAAGGCCAAGTATGTCTAATAATTCAGATTTACAATCTTTACTACTAACCCTGCAGAAACAGGTGAAGGAACAAAACGATCGTATCGAACAAATTTCTGGAGTACCACCTGTCATCAAGGGTATTGACATTGATAGATATTCTCAACAACCTTGGAAGCCAAGTGCAACACCATTTCCTATTCCCAAGAAATTCAAAATGCCTGATATTCCAAAGTACGACGGGACAACTGATACACGTGATCATGTTACTGCTTTTACCAGGTGTAAAAGGCAACAACTTGACTAAGCAAGAAATTGAATCGGTGCTAGTCAAGAAGTTTGGAGAAACCCTCACCAAAGGAGCGCTAACATGGTATTCTCTTTTACCCGAAAATTCTATTGACTCTTTTGCTGAGCTTGTATATTCCTTTATAAAAGCACATTCCGGTGCTCAAAAAGTAGAAAAAAAGAATGGAAGGCATATTCAAAATAAAACAGGGAGACATGGAGTTACTCTGTGAGTTCGTAGACAGGTTTCAACGTGAAAGAATGCTATTACCAAGAGTACCTGACAGTTGGGCAGCAATGGTATTTGCAAGTAATTTGAATGATAGAAGCTCGGAAGCTACGAGGAGGCTCAAAGAAATCTTGAGAGAGTTCCCACCACGACATGGAACAATGTCTATAACAGGTACAACACCAAGTTACGAATAGAAGAAGATACCATTGCACAATCAAAAGCAGAAGACAGGATCAGTTCTAGTCTTCTAGACGCTCCGAATCAAAATGAAGAACTGGTAAAAACAGGTACGATCCATACATGGGACCTTCGGGATGAGAGACTCGTTCCAAATTTGAAAATATAAGGTCAGATCACAGACCATCAAATAGAGATATGAGCTCATCCTCATCAAGATCCAGAAAGGATCGAGATGAGAGAAGTAGAGGTAATGCGAGAATTGGAGACTACAATTTCAATGTAAGTACTTTTGAATTAATTACAGTATTAAGAAATATGGGTGATAAAGTTTGATGGCCCAAAGAAATGAGATCGAATCCAAACAGAAGGAATCCAGGCTTCTAGTGTGAATTCCATAACGATCATGGACACAGAACATCAGATTGCAGGTTATTGCAAGGTGAGGTAGAACAATTATTAAAACAAGGCTATATAAAAGAACTGTTTAGTGAAAAAGGTAAACATGCATATATGAAGAACATGCAGGAGCCCCCAAAGCCACCATCTCCAAAGAGAACATTAAAATGTGATACACGGAGGAGAGGAGGTGAATGGTGTAATTTGAAAAAGAACAACCAAGTTCACAATAACTCACGGGAAGCGAACTCGTGAAACATTGGAAGTAGACAATGTATCATTCGATGACGCAGATGCTAATGGATTATTGCTTCCACATAATGACGCACTGGTAATATCTCTACTTATATATGAAACTAATGTGAAAAGAGTGTTAATTGATCTAGGTAGCTCGGTCAATATCATTTTGTTGAGGGTTGTGGAAGAGATGCTAATGGGGAACCGTGTAATTCCAAAAGCACGTTCCTTGTCCGAATTCAACAACTCTACTGTCATAACGAAAGGATAAATCGAGCTTAGTACCTATGCTGAAGGCGTTATCAAAGATACGAAATTCCAAGTCATTGATACTGACATGGCTTACAACGTAATCATGGGGAGACTGTGGATCCATGATATGGAAGTGGTACCATCTACTCTACATCAGGTAATTAAATTCCCTTCTAAATAGGGAATTCAACAGATTCGAGGTGATCAGAAGACCTTAAGAAACATCAATTCAGTGGTATACTCCAACAAAAAAGAAGTAGCGAAAGAATCAAAGGACGAGGAAACAACTCAAATAGACACGAAAGAAAACGATAAATAGAAGGTGAATCAAATCACCACAAATGTTGCATCAAAACATACGGACATGGATTCCAGACCTGATGTCATTCAGGAACCAGAAGAGGGCGAACATATCAAGACAACTACTGAGGAACTCAAAGTTGTTCCACGGTTCGATCTTGAGCCTGATCAAAAAGTTCATATAGGCACAAGGCTAAGCCCCACCAGAAGAGGTAAGTTAATTAAATATTTAAAAGATAACGCAGATTTTTGCTTGGTCCCATTCAGATATGACAAGAATACCCCCAGAAGTGATGACTCATAAACTAAATGAAGACCCATACTTCGTGCCTGTCAAGCAAAAGAAAAGAAAGCAGGGACCATTCAAGAATCAAGTGATCAATGACGAGGAGTACTTATTATTACAAAGTCATGCCTTTTGGCCTGAAAAATCCTGGAGCCACGTAGCAAAGGCTAGTGACCAAGATGTTCCAGAAACATTTGGGGGAAACAATGGAGGTGTACATTGATGACATGGTGAAATCAGCACAAGAAGAAGATCATTTCCAGCATCTTTCAATTACTTTCGAAATCCTCCGCAGGTATAACATGAAATTAAATCCAGAAAAATGTGCCTTTGGCGTCGAATCAGGTAAATTTTTGGATTTTCTCGTATCAAATAGAGGCATTGAAGTGAATCCTGCTCAAATTAAAGCTATTGAAGAAATACCTGATATACTTACGAGCAAAAAAGAAGTTCAAAGATTAAAAGGTAGGATTGCAGCCTTAGGAAGATTCATCTCAAGGTCTTCAGAAAAGAGTTTCAAATTCTTTTCAGTTCTAAAAAAGCAGAATCAGTTCGAATGGACTGAAGAATGCCAACAAGATCTCAAAGATCTGAAGGCCTATCTGTCAAATCCCCCGCTGCTGTCTAAACCAAAGGAGGGGGAGAGGCTATATGTCTATCTTGCCGTTGCAGAAATTGCCGTAAGTACAATATTGGTAAGAGAGGACAAAGGTAAACAATCTCCTATATATTACGTGAGTAAATCTTAATTAGATGCTGAAACTAGATATCCTCATCTAGAAAAATTAACCTTGGCTCTAATAATGGCAGCTAGGAAGCTAAGACAGTACTTTCAGTGTCACCCAATTACCGTCGTAACTTCATATTCACTGAGAAATATTTTGCATAAGCAAGAACTATCAGGGAGATTAGCTAAATGTGCAATAGAATTAAGCGAACATGACATAATCTATCAGCCTAAGACTGCAATAAAGTCTCAGATTTTAGCTGATTTTGTCGCTGATTTCAATACTAGCATAATCCCCGAAGCGGAAAAAGAATTGCAAATCTTCAACGGGGCTAATCCAGGAATATGAACCCTATTCACTGATGGCTCTTCTAATATAAAAGGAGCCGGCTTGGGAATTATTTTAATATCACCTAAAGGTGAAAATATAATACATGCTATTAAATGTTATCCTATAACTAACAATGAAGCAGAGTACGAAGCTGTCATTGCAGGGCTTGAATTACCACGAGAACTCTCAATCGAGCAGATCGTGATCAAAAGTGACTCTCAACTAGTGGTAAACCAGATGTAGGGGACTTATACTGCTAGAGAGGCTCGAATGCAACAATATCTGGAAAAGGCATGAGACCTAGTAAGACAATTCCAGTCATGGAAGATTATGCAAATACCCAGAGAGGAAAATGCAGAAGTGGATGCATTAGCTAATCTTGCAGCAGTTACCGACATAATGAATACATATAATGCTATTGGGGATACACTTATTTCATTCAGCAATCGACCAGGATAAAAATAAGGTAACATTCAATAATTTAACCTGGGATTGGAGAAATGAAATTGTAATTCTTTTGCAGAATGGTACCGTACCTGAAGATAAAAAAGAAGCTCAAGCACTTCGTCGAAAAGCAGCATGGTATTGCCTAGTTCGTGATACCCTATACCGCAAAATGTTTGGAGGTCCCCTAGCAAGGTGCCTTGGATCGCAAAACAGTATTGACTATTCATTTGAAGAAGTATTACTTCTAAGGAAAAGGAATACCCACGGTCAGGCAAAAAGCTAACCCATCACCAAATGATGATATTAGACCTGCACCTTGATTCTTGCAGAGGGAGTTATGCGACGCACTATGCGATCGCATAACAGGTATGCAAACCGCATAATGGTCGCATACCTGGGTAACGTGCTTTCCTTTTTGGCCCAACTGAGGGCCACTTATGCGACAGGGATGCGGATCGCATAGCAGGAATGCGATCGCATTCCTGACCACATTTCCTTCTTCGGGGCTTCTAATTTTTGATTTTAAAACCCGACTCCTAGTTTAATAAAACACCCATTCCCTTCATTTTAACATCTATCTGACTAAAATAGAGAGAAGGGAGAGCGAGTTTAGTGAGAGAAAGTCATCTTCTTCATCAAATCAGTCCACCACCACTACTCAGGCTTGGAAATCTTCGAGTAGTCGTTGTCTTTTTCACCACAAGAGGTAAGTCTTCACCCTATTTCCCCCAAAATTCTCAGAGTTTAGTAATGAATAAAACACACATAGGTTGGTTCTTGCTAATGAAAGTTAAGACCTTGCATGCATGTGAATAGTCTTCCATTATCTAGTAAGGGAAGCAAGTTGGAGTAGTCTTTCACTAAAAAGGGTTTAGTTAATCTAAAGGATCACATAGTGTTTGATAAAATTCCCAAATGAATTCAAGATTCCTAATTCTAAGATAAATGTGTCGCATTGTGAACTAGATTGACGGTGCTAGACGGTTCGGTGAATTGTGATATAAAAGGGAATTTTGATTCGAGGTATGTATGGCTAACTTTAATCTTTGTAGAGTCACCTTGTTGGTGTCTGAGCATTCGGTATGAGTTCCTGGCTTATGCATATGTGAATTGATTGTTCTAATGTGTTGAGGCGTTAGATTCTATTCTCTGATTGTCCTAGTTGATTTTCCATGCCACCATGCTATGTGAGATTGTGAAAAAAAAGGGTGATTCCTTGTGCTTACTCTATCATGGGCAAAACCCGTTATGTGCTTGAACATCTCGGTATGAAAGGTTGTGCTACCAAATAAAAGAAATGATAACGAATCCAATTGTTGAATGTATCTAAGTGCTAAATGTTGTGTAGTAAATAATGGGAAGGAAATGTGGATTTAACTAATTGAGCTAAATGATTATGGCATACCGTACATGACTTACTGTTTGGTAAAGCCTATTGTGAACACATGTTTGTTTGGTTGGTATGAAATTATACTCTTGATGATATGAAGCCTTGTGATTGAATTGTGGGCTGTTTTTGTTGCTATAAAATGTGATTAACCGGTGGGATCGGGTTGCGCGCTGCAACAAGTGAAATAAGGATGATATGTTGAGAAGCAATAAAGGTGGAATGTGACTGTATGGTGGGATCGGGTTGCACACTGCAACAGAAGAAATAAGGGTGTAATGATGAGAGGAAACAAGGGGGAAATATGATTGTAAGGTGGGATCGGGTTGCGCGCCGCAACAGGAAACCAATTGAAGCAAGGAACTTTGAAAATCTCATTTGTGATTCTCTGTATCTCTGTGCAATAATTGTTTGGTTTCTTTGACTGCCTTCTTTATATGCATTACTTTGATTTTACTTAGAGTAAAGTTTGTTCATACATGCTAGTACTATTCAATGGTACTAACGTCCCTTTTGCCGGGGGCGCTACATCTTTTATATGGATGTAGGTGGTTCTATAACAAGTAGCTCCGTCCGCCGATAGTGGTGCCTTCTCTTCATCCCTTCAGCAGTTCTGGTGAGCCCCACTTCCTCTCGGGGCCGTGTGTAGTCTACACCGTCTTCTTTTGTATATGTTGTGTCATTAAAGGTATAGCCGGGGCCTTATTTCCGGCAAGTTCATGTAAAACTCCTAGTACTCTTAGAGGCTCCGTAGACATTATGTGGGTTGTATATATGTATTTTGGGCAGTAGCTGTGTTCGGTCGAAATCGTGGTCCGTATTGTAAAATATGTATGTATTATATATGCTTTTGGATTACCAAATGTTGAAAGTTAAAAGAGGAAATGAACTTATGTTGTAAATCGTACTTCGAATTTAAATTGGCTAATTCATATGGAACAATATATATTATAGACACGGGGCAACGCGTTGGGTAGGGAAGGAAAACCAGGTCCGCTTGATCGGGATCATCCGGTTAGGCGCCGGTCTCGTCCCTCGATTTTGGGGCGTGAGAATGAGCAAAATCAAAGAGCCAAAGACAAAAACACAAAGCCTGATTCACAAACCTACAAAAAGCATATTCGTAAATGTAAACGTATGTTTAGGTTAAAGGTAGAATGTCAGTTACGGGTAAAAATGCATACCCTTGTATTTGTTCAAAAACTGTTGTAAAAGAAAATAATTACGGGTAAAAATGTATACCCTTGTATTTTTTCAAAAACTGTTGTAAAAGAAAACAGTTATGGGTAAAAATTCATACCCTCGTTATACAAAATCTGTTATAAGAAAAACAGTTACGAAAGAGTTATAGACGATAATCAAACACATGTAAAATGTTTTGAAAAATCGAATAATACAAAGACTTTCTTCAAAGCATTGTTCAGAAAAACATGCGAATTCCCATCTCTATTTTGTATGTTTACACCATTATGAAGTTGAGACGTCTTCTTCATTAAGTGTCGATCATAAAAGGGCCTTCTTTTATAAATCATGCTTATTTAAAAAAGGCACGAAATATGAAAGCATTTTTCAATGCAAAGTTAAAACTAAGGAGTAAAACAAAAACCCTAACGAAAAGCATGCAAAGACTTAAGAGTAAAAGAAAAACTTGAGAAATCATAAGTCATGCTAATATGAATATTAATATTAAGTATTAACTTAGTTTAAAGCAAGATTTGTTTATACAAAGGTTTCCCCTAAGTTGTCCGTTGGGAACTTACAAGGACCAAACTATACCCCCAAATGGGACCGAGGGTAACCACCAATTGTTCCAAAGAAAAAGCAAAAAAAGACAAGGTTCAATAAACTCTTTCACTAGACAGGGGTCCACTATGCGATCGCAGATCAGGTATGCGGACCGCATAGTGGTCGCATACCTGGACAGTTGCTGTCCATTTCAAGGACAGCTATGCGGCCTAAGATGCGATCGCATTTTGAGAATGCGGGCCGCATAGTTGTCGCATTCTTGCACCTTGATTCTTGCGGAGGGAGTTATGCGACGCACTATGAGATTGCATAACAGGTATGCGGAACGCATAGTGGTCGCATACCTGGGAATCCTACTTTCCTTTTTGGCCCACTTGAGGGCCATTTATGCGACAGGAATGCGGACCGCAGAGCAGGAATGTGATCGCATTCCTGACTGCATTTCCTACTTCAGGGCTTTTAATTTCTGATTTAAAACCCGACCCCTAGTTTAATAAAACACCCCTTCCCTTCATTTTAACATCTATCTAACTAAAATAGAGACAAGGGAGAGTGAGTATAGTGAGAGAAAGCCATCTTCTTCATCAAATCCGTCCACCACCTCTACTCAGGCCTGGAAATCTTCAAGTAGTCGTTGTCTTTTTCACCACAAGAGGTAAGTCTTCACCCTATTTCCCCCAAAATTCTCAGAGTTAAGTAATGAATAAAACACACATAGGTTGGTTCTTGAGAATGAAAGGTAAGACCTTGCATGCATGTGAATAGTCTTCCATATTCTAGTAAAGGGAAGAAAGTTGTAGTAGTCTTTCACTAAAAAGGGTTTAGTTAATCTAAAGGATCACATAGTGTTTGATAAAATGCCCAAATGAATTAAAGATTCCTAATTCTAAGATAAATGTGTCGCATTGTGAACTAGATTGACGGTGCTCGACGGTTCAGTGAATTGTGATAGAAATTAAAGGGAATTACGATTCGAGGTATGTATGGCTAACTTTAATCTTTGTAGAGTCGCCTTGTTGGTGTCCGAGCATTCGGTATGAGTTCCTGGCTTATGCATATGTGAATTGATAGTTCTAATGTGTTGAGGCGTAAGGTTCTATTCTCTGATTGTCCTAGTTGATTTTCCATGTCACCATGCTATGTGAGATTGTGAAAAAAAAAGGTGATTCCTTGTGCTTATTCTATCATGTGCAAAACTCGTTATATGCTTGAAAATCTCGGTATGAAAGGTTGTGCTACCAAACGAAAGAAATGATAACGAATCCAATTGTTGAATGTATCTAAGTGCTAAATGCTGTGTAGTAAATAATGGGAAGGAAATGTGGATTTAACTTATTGAGCTAAATGATTATGGCATACCGTACATTACTTACTGTTTGGTAAAGACTATTTAAAACACATGTTTGTTTGGTTGGTATGAAATTATACCCTTGATGATATGAAGCCTTGTTATTGAATTGTGTGCTATTGTTGTTGCTATGAAATGTGATTGTCCGGTGGGATCGGGCTGCGCGCCACAACAAGTGAAATAAGGATGATATGTTGAGAAGCAATAAGGGTGGAATGTGATTGTATAGTGGGATCGGGTTGCACGCCGCAACAGAAGAAATAAGGGTGGAATGATGAGAAGAAACAAGGGTGGAATATGATTGTAAGGTGGGATTGGGTTGCGCGCTGCAACAGGAGACCAATTGAAGTAAGGAACTGTGAAAATCTCATTTTTGATTCTCTGTATCTCTGTGCAATAATTGTTTGGTTTCTTTGACTGCCTTCTATCTGTGCATTGCTTTGATTTTACTTAGAGTAAAGTTTGTTCATACATGCTAGTACTATTCAATGGTACTAACGTCCCTTTTGCCGGGGGCGCTACATCTTTTATATGGATGTAGGTGGTTATATAGCAGGTAGCTCCATCCGCCGATAGTGGTGCCTTCTCTTCATCCCTTCAGTAGTTCTAGTGAGCCCCACTTCCTCTCGGGGCCGTGTGTAGTCTATACCGTCTTATTTTGTATATGTTGTGTCATTAAAGGTATAGCCGGGGCCTTGTTTCCGGCAATTTCATGTAAAACTCCTAGTACTCTTAGAGACTCCATAGACATTATGTGGGTTGTATATATGTATTTTGGGCAGTAGTTGTGTTCGGTCGAAATCGTGGTCCGTATTGGAAAAGATGTATATATTATATATGTTTTTGGATTACCAAATGTTGAAAGTTAAAAGAGGAAATGAACTTATGTTGTACATCGTACTTAGAATTTAAATTGGCTAATTCATATGGAACAATGTATATTATAGACACGGGGCAACGCGTTGGGTAGGAAAGGCAAACCAGGTCCGCTTGATCGGGATCGTCCGGTTAGGCGTCGGTCTCGTCCCTCGGTTTTGGGGCGTGACAAACTTGGTATCAGAGCCTAAGGTTTTAAAAGTTTCCTAGGATGTCTCGGAGCCGTGTCTAGTAGAGCCCTTCTTATCAGTGTGTTGTCGACCACATCTATAATTAGGGGGCTGCATGAACAATTAGGAAATTACCCATTTATTGCTATTCTATATCGTGCGATGTGGTGAAAGGTGAGGTTGTCTATCTCTAACTCGTGCGATGTCCCAATATTTAGTAAATGGCACCCAAGAAGAGAGCCCTACTCGGCCTAGAGGCCAATGCCACCCCAAGTGTGATCATAAATTCTCAATCTGATGGTGCGGGTGAGGAAAATTCCCTGACCATGAATCATCCTGACTCCGCCGTTCCTAGCCAGACTATTCGAGTTCCTACTTCAGCGGAGGGTGCTACGATCCCTCCCGCTGATATTCCCGATCCTCCTCCATCCCCAGCTTCGGGTACCGGTATTTCTGATGGGGACATTAGGGGAGCTATTCAGATCTTGACGCAGTTGGTGGCCTCTCAGGCCCAGAGATCAAATATTGCCCCCGCACCCTCGAGTGAGCAAGGGGATCCTTCAGGTTCCAGAGTCAACCAGTTTCTACGGTTAGCCTCTCCAGAGTTCACAAGCATCGACCCAGAGGCCGATCCTCAGGATTTTATAGATGAAATGTACAAGACTCTCCGGGTTATGAAGGCTACAGAGACAGAGGGGGTTGAGTTAGCTTCCTATCGGTTGAAGGGAGAGGCATATTCATGGTTCGAGATGTGGGAGAGTTCCCGTGGAGAGGGGAGCCCTCCGGCGAGGTGGGATGAGTTTGTAGATGCTTTTATGGATCATTTCTTGCCTGCCGAGACTAGGGCAGCCCGTGCTGCAGAGTTTGAGGTCCTTAAGCAGGGCAACATGAGTGTGTGGGAGTATCATATTGAGTTCGTGCGCTTGTCCAAGTATTCTATCCACATGATGCCGACTATGGAGGCCAGAGTTCGTCAGTTTGTTTAGGGCCTTTGGTCCCTTGGTTATCAATGAGGCTGCCACAACTGCTTTGCACTCAGATATGAACTATGGGAAGATTTTGGGATTCGCCTAGGCTACGGAGGCTCGAAAATTGAAGATACGAATGGAGAGAGAGAGTAGTAGTAGGGCCCGGTCAGCAGGCAACCCTGGGAGTTCAGTTGGAGGTGTGAGATCAGCCCTTAGGAGAGGGTCATCAGGGCCATCTTAGTCCTATGCTCAGTCCACAGCCGGTGCACCGCCATCAGGGCACATTTATCAGCAAGGGGGTCGCTTGGGGCCCGGTTCAGATAGCAGGAGGTACCATCAGTCAGGTTGTTCAGGTGGGAGGTTCCAGCAGCAGCGGAGGGCCCCATGCCTTAAGTGTGGGAGGTTTCATTCCGAGCCTTGTTACTTGGATATCCCGGTATGCTATAGATGCGGAGTGAGTGGCCATGTTCAACGAGACTGTCGTGCACCCAATCAGGGCACAGGTAGGGGTACTGCTCAACCATCCAGTTTGTCAGTCGCTACGTCCTCAGCACGCCCTCCAGCACCAGCATGACGCGATGCAGCTAGGGGTAGAGCACGGGGTCAAGGGGACCCAGTCGATTCTATGCTTTGAGTGGTCTCCAGAGTGCTGAGGCTTCTCCAGATGTTGTCACAGGTATTCTGACTGTTCAAACACATGATGTTTATGCTCTTATTGATCCCGGATCTTCATTGTCATATGTTACTCCATTTATTGCTTCGAGTTTTGGGATAGAACCAGAACAAATTCATGAGCCGTTCTCAATGTCGACTCCGGTTTGTGATTCTATTACGACCGCGCGAGTCTATAGGAATTGTGTTGTCACGGTGTGTGGTCGGAATACCACGACCGATCTTATTGAGTTAGAAATGATAGATTTTGATGTAATTACGGGGATGGATTGGCTCTACTCGTGCTTTGCTAAACTCGACTACCGAACCAGAATTACGAGGCTCGAGTTTCCTAATGAACCAGTTATTGAATGGAAAGGGAATGATGTTGTGCCAAGGGGTAGGTTTATTTCATATCTTAAGGCCTCCAAGATAATCAGGAAGGGGTGCATCTATCATTTGGTCCGGGTTGCGAACACCACTTCAAAGGTGCCGGTTCCCGAGTCCGTGCCGGTTGTTAATGAATTTCTTGAAGTATTTCCGGATGAGCTTCCTGGGATTCCACCAGATAGAGAGATTGAATTCGGGATTGATGTATTTCCAGATAAGCAACCAGTATCTATTCCATCCTATAGGATGGCACCAACATAATTGAGAGAGTTAAAAGAACAATTGAAAGATCTATTAGAAAAGGGTTTCATTTGGCCAAGTGTGTCACCTTGGGGCGCACCGGTTCTCTTTGTCAGGAAGAAGGATGGGTCGCTTCGGATGTGTATTGATTATCGGCAGCTCAACAAGGTCACCATCAAAAACAAATATCCATTGCCCCGAATAGATGATTTATTCGACCAATTGCAAGGTGCTAGGTTCTTCTCAAAGATTGATTTACGGTCCGGGTATCACTAGTTAAAGATCAGGGAACAGGATATCCCTAAGACCGCCTTTAGGACTCGTTATGGGCACTTCGAATTCCTGGTAATGTCTTTTGGGCTAACCAACGCCCCAATAACTTTTATGGATCTTATGAATCGGGTTTTCAAGCCGTTTCTTGACTCTTTTGTGATAGTCTTCATTGATGATATCCTTGTTTATTCGCGAAGTCGGGAAGATCATGCTAATCACCTCAGGGCAGTTCTGCAGACTCTCCATCAGCACCGGTTGTACGCAAAGTTCTCAAAATGTGAGTTTTGGCTAGAATCAGTCACCTTTTTGGGCCATGTTGTTTCTAGGGAAGGGATTCAGGTTGATCCCCAAAATATTGCAGCGGTAAAGGATTGTCCTAGACCAACGACCCCGATAGAGATTCGTAGTTTCTTGGGTCTAGCTGGGTATTATCGGAGTTTCGTGGAGGGATTCTTTACTCTCGCCTCCCCATTGACTAAGCTGACGTAGAAAACAGTTAAGTTTCAGTGGTCCGATTCTTGTGAAAAGAGTTTTCAGGAATTGAACTCGAGATTGACTTCGGCGCCAGTGTTGACCTTGCCAAAAAGTTCAGAGGGGTTTGTGGTTTATTGTGATGCTTCGAGGGTTGGTTTGGGTTGTGTGTTGATGCAATGTGGTAAGGTGATAGCGTATGCTTCCAGACAACTCAAGAATCACGAGAAGAATTATCCGACGCATGATTTGGAGCTCGCAGCGGTTGTGTTTGCATTGAAAATCTGGCAGCATTATCTTTATGGGGTCCATGTGGACGTGTTCATAGACCACAATAGTCTTCAGTATTCGTTCAAATAGAAGGAGTTGAACTTAAGGTAGCGGAGGTGGTTAGAATTGCTCAAGGATTATGATATGAGTATTTTGTACCATCCAGGAAAGGCGAATGTGGTGGCCGATGCTCTTAGTCGAAAATCCATGGGTAGCTTGGTCCATTTGGAAGCAGGTCAGAGGCCTTTGGCTCGGGAGGTTTACCAGTTGGCTAGTCTAGGGGTCTGTCTTTCGGCCTCAGATGAGGGGAATGTCGTGGTGCGTAATGGAGCAGAGTCTTCACTTGTAGCGGAAGTCAAGGGAAAGCAATTCAGGGATCCAACTTTGGCACAGTTTAGGGAAGCAATTTTGAATCACAAGACTTCAGCATTTTCACTCGGCAATGATGACGGTGTTTTGCGGTGCCAAGGGGGGCTATGTGTTTCGGATGTGGATAATCTTCGAGAGAGGGTTATGGCGGAGGCTCACAATTCCAGGTATTCCGTACACCCAGGTTCTAGGAAAATGTATCGTGATCTCAAGGAGATTTTCTGGTGGAATGGTATGAAGAGGGGTGTGGCAGTCTTTGTGGCTAGGTGTCCGAATTGTCAGCAAGTGAAGGCCGAGCATCAGAGGCCCGGTGGGTTGACGCAGCTTATAGAAATACCGATGTGGAAGTGGGAGATGATCAATATGGACTTTGTGGTAGGATTACCCCGCACTCAGCGCAAGTTCGACTCAATTGGGTAATAGTGGATCGACTCACGAAGTCAGCACATTTCTTGCCAGTCAAGTCCACCGATACTGCAGAACAGTACGCTCAGTTGTATATCAAAGAAATAGTCAGGCTCCATGGCACTCCAGTTTCTATTATCTTGGATCGAGGGGCCTAATTCACAACTAACCTTTGGAGGAAATTTCAGCAAGGTTTGGGTACTCAGGTAAATCTCAGCACAGCTTTCCACCCGAGATGGACGGCCAGCCAGAGCGGACTATTCAGACGCTTGAAGACATGTTACAGGCTTGTGTATTAGATTTCAAGGGTAGCTGGGATGATCACTTGCCACTTATAGAATTTGCTTACAATAATAGTTTCCATGCTAGTATTCAGATGGCCCCATTTGAGGCATTGTACGGAAGGAGGTGTAGGTATCCGATTGGATGGTTCGAGGTTGGTGAGGTGGAACTGCTAGGAACAGATCTTGTGAACCAAGCTATGGAAAAAGTTAGAGTCATTCAGGAGAGGATGAAAACTGCTTAGAGTCGTCATAAATCCTATGCAGACGTTCGTCGTAGAGATTTGGAGTTTCAAGTAGATGATTGGGTATTCTTGAAGGTGCCTCCCATGAAAGGAGCAATGCGGTTTGGGAAGAAAGGGAAATTGAGCCCAAGGTATGTCGGGCCATATCGGATCGCTCAAAGGATAGGGAAGGTAGCGTATAGGCTGGAATTTCTCCCTGGAATGTCATTGGTGCATTCAGTGTTTCACGTGTCCATGTTGAAGAAGGTGATTGGGGATCCATCCGCTATTGTGCCGACTGAGACTGTTGAAATTAATGAAGGATTGTCATATGAAGAGTTTCCGGTTGCTATTCTTGATAGGCAAGTCCGTAGATTGAGAAATAAAAAGATTGCTTCTGTCAAAGTGTTATGGCGAAGTCAACAAGTCGAGGAAGCCACGTGGGAAGCGAAAAATGAAATGAAAGAGAAATATCCCCATTTGCTTGAATAAGTCTAGTAGTGGTCGTGAGAGATGCCATCTCTAAGCAATTACACCTTTGTGTCAATTTTGTGCAAGAACACTCGACTCTCCTAATTTCCCTACTATTGTGACTTCTCAATTTTGTGCCACCTTTGTGTATATTGTAGTAGTTAAATTATGTGCAACTCATGTGATAGTTGAATGATATGCAAGTTTGTGGCCTTAACTGAATTATGTATAGCATGTTGGAGTAATTGAATCATATACAATTTGATGAGGTAACCAAATTATGTGCAAGTTGTTAGAATAGTTGGGAAGGTGTGGAATTATGTGTTTCGGGGGCTCTCTGACAGGTAGATAGGCCCTATTACAAAGGAAACTTTGGCCAAATTTTCAGAAAATATCGGAGTTAGTTAAAATTGGGGGTTAGCATATTGTGTTTTCAAAATGATTCGCCGAATGATTTCAAGTGGGGGAGGATGTAAAGATCCATAAAAATTTCATGTCTAAAATAATGCCCGAATAGGTCCTTGTGTTGTTATAACTGTACAAATTCTTAAAAATGGAACTTTTTGAAGTAAAAGTACCCCCAGGACTTACAAGATATAATTTCCCAGAATTGCGCGGATCTGCGGTCCACTATGCGATCGCAGATCAGGTATGCGGACCGCATAGTGGTCGCATACCTGGACAGTTGCTGTCCATTTCAAGGACAACTATGCGGCCTAAGATGCGATCGCATTTTGAGAATGCGGGCCGCATAGTTGTCGCATTCTTGCACCTTGATTCTTGCGGAGGGAGTTATGCGACGCACTATGAGATTCCATAACAGGTATGCGGAACGCATAGTGGTCGCATACCTAGGAATCCTACTTTCCTTTTTGGCCCACTTGAGGGCCATTTATGCGACAGGAATGCGGACCGCAGAGCAGGAATGCGATCGCATTCCTGACTGCATTTCCTACTTCAGGGCTTTTAATTTCTGATTTAAAACCCGACCCCTAGTTTAATAAAACACCCCTTCCCTTCATTTTAACATCTATCTAACTAAAATAGAGACAAGGGAGAGTGAGTATAGTGAGAGAAAGCCATCTTCTTCATCAAATCAGTCCACCACCTCTACTCAGACCTGGAAATCTTCGAGTAGTCGTCTTTTTCACCACAAGAGGTAAGTCTTCACCCTATTTCCCCCAAAATTCTCAGAGTTTAGTAATGAATAAAACACACATAGGTTGGTTCTTGCTAATGAAAGTTAAGACCTTGCATGTATGTGAATAGTCTTCCATAATCTAGTAAAGGGAAGCAAGTTGGAGTAGTCTTTCACTAAAAAGGGTTTAGTTAATCTAAAGGATCACATAGTGTTTGATAAAATTCCCAAATGAATTCAAGATTCCTAATTCTAAGATAAATGTGTCGCATTGTGAACTAGATTGACGGTGCTAGACGGTTCGGTGAATTGTGATAGAAATTAAAGGGAATTCCGATTCGAGGTATGTATGGCTAACTTTAATCTTTGTAGAGTCACGTTGTTGGTGTCTGAGCATTTGGTATGAGTTCCTGGCTTATGCATATGTGAATTGATTGTTCTAATGTGTTGAGGCGTTAGATTCTATTCTCTGATTGTCCTAGTTGATTTTCCATGCCACCATGCTATGTGAGATTGTGAAAAAAAAGGGTGATTCCTTGTGCTTACTCTATCATGTGCAAAACCCGTTATGTGCTTGAACATCTCGGTATGAAAGGTTGTGCTACCAAACAAAAGAAATGATAACGAATCCAATTGTTGAATGTATCTAAGTGCTAAATGTTGTGTAGTAAATAATGGGAAGGAAATGTGGATTTAACTAATTGAGCTAAATGATTATGGCATACCGTACATGACTTACTGTTTGGTAAAGACTATTGTGAACACATGTTTGTTTGGTTGGTATGAAATTATACTCTTGATGATATGAAGCCTTGTGATTGAATTGTGGGCTGTTGTTGTTGCTATGAAATGTGATTGTCCGGTGGGATCGGGTTGCGCGCTGCAACAAGTGAAATAAGGATGATATGTTGAGAAGCAATAAGGGTGGAATGTGACTGTATGGTGGGATCGGGTTGCACGCTCCAACAGAAGAAATAAGGGTGTAATGATGAGAGGAAACAAGGGGGAAATATGATTGTAAGGTGGGATCGGTTTGAGCGCCGCAACAGGAAACCAATTGAAGCAAGGAACTTTGAAAATCTCATTTGTGATTCTCTGTATCTCTGTGCAATAATTGTTTGGTTTCTTTGACTGCCTTCCTTATGTGCATTACTTTGATTTTACTTAGAGTAAAGTTTGTTCATACATGCTAGTACTATTCAATAACGTCCCTTTTGCCGGGGGCGCTACATCTTTTATATGGATGTAGGTGGTTCTATAACAAGTAGCTCCGTCCGCCGATAGTGGTGCCTTCTCTTCATCCCTTCAGCAGTTCTGGTGAGCCCCACTTCCTCTCGGGGCCGTGTGTAGTCTACACCGTCTTCTTTTGTATATGTTGTGTCATTAAAGGTATAGCCGGGGCCTTGTTGCCGGCAAGTTCATGTAAAACTCCTAGTACTCTTAGAGGCTCCGTAGACATTATGTGGGTTGTATATATGTATTTTGGGCAGTAGCTGTGTTCGGTCGAAATCGTGGTCCGTATTTTAAAATATGTATGTATTATATATGCTTTTGGATTACCAAATGTTGAAAGTTAAAAGAGGAAATGAACTTATGTTGTAAATCGTACTTCGAATTTAAATTGGCTAATTCATATGGAACAATATATATTATAGACACGGGGCAACGCGTTGGGTAGGGAAGGAAAACCAGGTCCGCTTGATCGGGATCATCCGGTTAGGCGCCGGTCTCGTCCCTCGGTTTTGGGGCGTGACAATGAGCAAAATCAAAGAGCCAAAGACAAAAACACAAAGCCTGATTCACAAACCTACAAAAAGCATATTCGTAAATGTAAACGTATGTTTAGGTTAAAGGTAGAATGTCAGTTACGGGTAAAAATGCATACCCTTGTATTTGTTCAAAAACTGTTGTAAAAGAAAATAATTACGGGTAAAAATGTATACCCTTGTATTTGTTCAAAAACTGTTGTAAAAGAAAACAGTTATGGGTAAAAATTCATACCCTCGTTATACAAAATCTGTTGTAAGAAAAACAGTTACGAAAGAGTTATAGATGATAATCAAACACATGTAAAATGTTTTGAAAAATCGAATAATACAAAGACTTTCTTCAAAGCATTGTTCAGAAAAACATGCGAATTCCCATCTCTATTTTGTATGTTTACACCATTATGAAGTTGAGACGTCTTCTTCATTAAGTGTCGATCATAAAAGGGCCTTCTTTTATAAATCATGCTTATTTAAAAAAGGCACGAAATATGAAAGCATTTTTCAATGCAAAGTTAAAACTAAGGAGTAAAACAAAAACCCTAACGAAAAGCATGCAAAGACTTAAGAGTAAAAGAAAAACTTGAGAAATCATAAGTCATGCTAATATGAATATTAATATTATGGCAAAAAAATAAATATTAACTTAGTTTAAAGCCATATTTGTTTATACAAAGGTTTCCCCTAAGTTGTCAGTTGGGAACTTACAAGGACCAAACTATACCCCCAAACGGGACCGAGGGCAACCACCAATTGTTCCAAAGAAAAAACAAAAAAAGACAAGGTTCAATAAACTCTTTCACTAGACAGGGGGATTATCTTCGTCGGCAGGAGGAGCGGCTTGAGATGGCGAGGCTTGTGCAACAGCTTCATCAGGGACCTCAACTTCAGGTGATGAAAAATTCTAACTCTGCCGAGACTTTTCAATCGTCTCTTTGGTTTTTGCAATTTCAACTTCCAAGTCAAAATTCTCTTGGCCCATTTCCGTCAATGTGTCAAGTCAGGCATCCAAATAACCCAACTAACATCAACAACTGCTTTGTCCTCAAGAGCCTCGTAGTCTTTCTCCCATTGTTCAATATCGGCTCTTAGCTCATCTCCCTCAGCCATAGCAACATCATGAGAAGCCTGCAAAGGGGCAAGGGATCTTTCCAGAAATTGAATCTTGTCTGAAGATTCACGGAGGTATTCTTGGGTCTGAGTAAGAGATTGTACAAGTTCACCGGCGTACGCCTCCTTTTGATCCAACAAAGCCTTCAGGCTCCTTATCTCTTCAGTAGCATGGGAAAGCTGCTCCGCAAAAGAAGACTCCAAGATGCTTTTATCCTTACCTGCCTGATTTGACGATGCCTTCTCTATGGCCAGTTCCGCTGAAATAACTCTGATTTGCTGCTCCCAAGGTACATTCCTCCTCCTCCTTTGCCTCCATATCAAGCTGAAGACTCTTGAATTGCTCCTTCCAGTTGTCAACTTCGGTATGATAGTCATTTGCTAATTTCTCCATTTGAACGACTCTTTTCATTAATTCTGTGCCAATAAGATTGATCTGCATAAAAGGATATACTAGAAACAGTAAAGGATATGAAGAGAAGGAGAGATGGTTTAAAGTCTACCTTCAGGGACGAGTGCATAATCTCGTTCATCCAAGTTAAGGAGCTGTGACTTTCCAACTTAGACTTCTCAACCGGGCCTATCATGGGATTTAACCATACATCCGCCTGGCCTGATTTCTTCAAGAGGCTACCTCGCGCAGGAACCTCTATCACTAATTGCTTCATCACCCCCCTACTGGAAGACCCTACTTCAACAATAGAAGGCATGAAAGTAACGGCGGATGAAGGAGCCACAGATGGAATAGGCTGGGGAGCAGAAACAGTAACGGGAGCAGAAACAACAACGGGAGTAGAAAAGGAAAGTTCTGCAGGAGCAGACGGAGGGGAAATAACAAGAGGTGCTTCTTCTGAAACTGTACCAAAGGCTTGCTGGAACAGTTGATCAATTGATTCATTAACAGGAGAGGGAGTTGCATCTTCAGGAGCGGAAATCTTTGATTCAGGTACGGGAGGATCAACAATGGGAACAGACTCATCGTTAAATACGACCCTCCTCCTTCGCGACCTATGAATCAGCGAACCTTCCTCATGTTCTTCTTCATCCTCCAAGGTCTGGGACCCACTTGCCTTACTTTTTGACGAAGAGGAGTCAACAATGATTTCCTGGGCCTTAGCTAGAGAAAGTTTTGAAGTGGACACAGCACCAGCGGAAATTCCACGAGCAGGAAACCCTACCAAATGAAAGGGATCAGAAAATATTTAAAAATGAAAGGAAGTAAAAAAAACCCCCTTACCATGGGTCTTCACCTTCCAACCAAACCTCGACGAGAGGTACTTCCAAGAACGTTCTTCCAAAGGAGCGATCAACAGTAATTTTTCTACCCAATAACAGAAATCGGAGACCTTCTCGACAATTCCCATGGTTGCTGCAAAAGAAAAAGAAACAGTCACAGTACTGATAATTTATCAAAAATAAAGAAGAAAAGTGAGCAAAACTGTACTCACGTTCAAAGTTCCACTTCTCAGGGAAGGGGAGATTTTTTTCACCTACTAAACCTGCAGTAGGGACAGCCAAATACCGAACATACTCTATCCTTGTCATCATTAGGTATAACTAAAACTCTTTTTCTCCTAGCCGCGAGAGTAAAAACTCCTTGGCGGGATAACATCGGGGAATATAGGTAAATAAGATGATGGAAAGTAAAAGGAACGGAAGCTAAGTTGGCCAAATACCTAAGGCATGCAACTGCCCTCCAAACAAGAGGACCGACCTGTCCCAAACAAATAGTGAAGAATCGACAGAATTCAATGATAACAGGGTAGATGGGAGGCTTAAATCCTAAAGTGATGGGATAAGTGCATACAAAAGAATACCCAGTTCTATAAGAGGTTATTCTTTGATTGTCGTTAGGAACTACAACTGGAAAATCAGACTTCTAATAGCAATCTCTACGTACGAGTGACACTAAACCCTCTGTTATTTGGGTAGGATAAAGGTCAACACTATCATGTGATGACATGGAAGAAAGCTATCTACTAATGGCCTCACTATCCTTTACAAAAGAAAAATCGTTAGGGACAATCTCATCGACTCTCGGTTCACGAAGTGGTTCATTGTGTTCTCTAGAAGACCTAACCCTCGAAGAAGACGAAGAAATATTTGACCTAGAATATGACGGAGGAGTAATATGAGAAGAAGAACCCCTGGAAGGTGTAGAACTTAAACTCCTAAGTTTACCATCCCTCCTAAGTTTACTTAAACTCCTAAGTTTCCGGATTGGAGCAGAAAAAGGAGTCAGTTCGTCTACAATGATGACCTTTTTGGGTTGCTGGCTTGAGGAAGACATGTCTACAAGAAAGAAGAATTTACAAACAATGAAAGAGAGTTAGAAGTTTTTCATGAAAGCAAAGGAAAGAAAATGGGTATTTATACTCAGAGGCGACCGTCAAAAAATAAAATAAAACAGTGATGTGAAATTCATAGTTAAAACTGTCACTTCGTGACTGATGCAGCCGTAAAAAGCCCTAAAAGGCGCCGAATAATTGCAGAACTAATCCGAGAATGCCATGTGGCACAAGCATTAAATGGAAGTGACAAGCGACGTATAAATTCAGAGACGGATGCGATGGTACGAGTGAAGCGGCGACAAAATATTCCCGCCATAAATGAGTATCCACTTACCAAATATTTAATTGATAAATAAATAGTAAGTGGGGGGACTATCTGCATTGGTAAAAATAGGCTTCACACGTGTATTAATTCTGATGACAAGGCAATCCATGTGGAGCAATAGAAACATGGCAGCTGGTCATAAATTTACAAAGAGGTACGAGACAAAGAGGAACTGAACAACATACCCACGAGACAATTAGATACATGAGCCTCAATTTAATTGAGGAGATGAAGAGACACGGTTAGAATGAACCAAGGCAGAATAAAGGGCAGATTCAAAGATCTTCAATCAATGAGCCAAATGTTACATAATCTTCACGCAACAGTTACGATTAACCACTGTAATGTTATATTAATGACATTATTAGTCATTAATGCTCAATCATTAAGAAGAGTAGCATTATATTCAGAAATTCCCTATAAAAGGGAGTAAAATATCACTTGTATGAACACGTTCGAACCATTACTGAAATACATTTACTTTTACGCATTCTTGTTGCTTTCATTTTACAAGTCTTATCATAATTATTAGCTAAATTTCTTGGTTATCAGAAGCCCGCGTAATTCTTAAAATAGCTTTGGCAGAGAACCTAATTCTTTGGTTAAACAACACTGACAGTTGGCTTGAGGATATACATGAATTAATGTTACATGGATTAACATCCAACATTTATATGTTATTGTACTAAAGAGAGATAATGCTGGGGATACTTAGAACCTATCTTCAAATATGCCATATGTGAGAAACATATAGCATTACTCCAAAATATCTACACCAATTGCCAACTGATGAACATTTGTGAACACTGGCCTTACACTTCTAGGGTGTCAAGAGATTGGCGGGCATAAAGAATTGAAATTACCAATCTAATATCATGCATAAATGAAAAGTATCTCATCATAGCCGAAACATGAAAAGTGTTTTCCAACTTAAAACCTGAGAAAAACAAATTGCTGCCTCCTGATGGCAGAGCTATGTTTTTTGCAATTATTTAATAGACCATTGTCTAGCAGTCGCAGCCACAACATTTAAAACAATCAATTAAGGAATTAGGATGGTTTTATTTTCCTAATAACATAATATATATCATGCAGTGCAAATATCAAAAGAGTCGATGATTCATACAATTTGAAGAACAGCAGTAGGCCCTTCCTTGGGCTGCCTAGCCTGAGCATGTTTCCACAATTTTTGCTTGTTCGGATGATTTCTCTGGATTGCGATATGGCATGACTCCCGGGTGGGCATCTTTGGAAGAAAATGCTGACAACATATCGTTAATAGACATCAATGATCTAACATGATGATGATGCCTAAAAAGTACTTCCTATATTGAGACACATTTTATATGAGGAAAACACACTTTAACAGTGTTGAAAGGAACCAGAATGTTCTAGCTCAGGCAAACATCAATTATTTGAATATTTGACCACATTGAACAAGAAAATACAATGCAGCTCACTATTGAGGAAGTAGGTGAAGATATTCAAGACAAGCCTTAGACCCTAATGACGCGTTTTAAAGCCGTGAGGACCTAGGTCCAGAGCGGAAAATATCACTAGCGGGTTGGGTTGTTAAAGATGGTATCGGAGTCACTCTTAGCTTGTGTCAGCCTTGACAATGGTGGGTCAGAGTTCATGTAAATCTTGGCGAGGCGGGACAAACCTCAGTTCTGAGTAGGCAAATCCCATGCGGTGGGGCAAAACCTCAGCGAGAACGCTGAGTCCATAAGAGGGAGTGTATGTAACACCTCCGACTTTAGACAAAGTCCCACATCGGAAAAACATAAGAGGGATGTTGGTATATAAGTTAACAAGCCTTAGAGCGTAGTGCATTTTAAACCCGTGAGGGCCTAGGCCCAAAGCGGACAATATCACTAGCGGGCTGGACTGTTAAACTTAGGGTGTAGTAAAAATGGGATTTGACCACGAAATTGATTATGGAATTAAGCACAAGTTATATATTTGAGTTTGTAAGTAACACTTATTTACGAAAATTTTCGAAGTCCGGGCACGCGGACTTGGGGTTGACTTTTGTGTTCTTTCTAAGTTGGGTTGAAAAATTACTCTAACAGTTAAATGATGAACTTTTGAGCATATATTGATCGGTTTGCACGTCCTATGATTAGTTTCGGGTTGCTCGGCGTTGATTTGAGGCGACTAGTGAGGTTTGAGAGTCGAGTATAGGGCTTGGAAGCAAGGTAAGTCTCTTGCCTAATCTTGTAAGAGGGAATTATCCCCGTAGGTATTTTAATTATTGTTTGATACTTGTTATGGATGCTACGTACGTAGGAGGTGATGAGAGTTCGTGTGTAGATAGATTCATATTATGTCCGGGTAGACTTAGATCCATACCATGCCTTAAATATACTATTTGAATTAAAGTTGTTTGTTAGATTATTTGAATTTATGATTGACATTGAGACTAGAATAAATATATTGTCCGAGTCTCTCACTTGGGAGTTTGTGAAATATTTGATGAACGGTAGTTCCATGTCTCTTCGACTAGCACATATCTTTGCGAGTGAGCAAGTTTCTCTACTCCAGGCCGTTCGCCTCAGCAAGATTGTAAATTACTCGTATAGGATCAACCCATTCGCCTCGGTAGTATTTTGAGTTTTTATTATAGGATCGGGCCGTTCGCCTCGACGGTATTGTGTATCACTATTCTTGTGGGATCAGGTCGTTCACCTCGGCTGACTCGTGCGTAGTACGATTTGATTTGATATTGATATTAATTGATTTTGTGCATTCGAGGCAGGTTATGGTATTTACTGATTTCATAATAATTCTTATTTGAAAATTTTATTATTGATATTTATCTGTCTCCTTTCTATTTGTTATATTTCATACCTGTCTACTTTATGTACCTTATTGTTTGACAACTCGTAAGTGTCAAAGTCGACCCCTCGTTACTAGTTCTTCGAGGTTAGACAAGATACTTACTGGGTACGCGTTGTTTTACTTACTCATACTACACTTCTACTAATTGGATAGGTATTGAGGCAGGTACTCCAGGTGGTCGTTCTGGTGCGTAGACACACTACTCGGAGACTTAATGGTGAGCTGCTCTCCATGCTTCGATCTACAACACCCAGAGTCTCCTTCTTGTCATATTTATTATTTTTTGTCTATTTTATTTTAGATAGTAGCTATAATGGTTTTGTATAATTTACTAGATTGCTCATGCACTTGTGACACCGAATTTTGGGGCTCTGGTGGATGTTAACAATAGTACCTAAAATATTGTCACTTCTCTTTATGTATTATTCATACTCTGAGATTTGGTAAGGAGGGACGTATGTTTCCACGAGTTTTAGATTTAATTCCATTTATTTAATGAAATTTAGGATTTTAAATGAAAATTAAAAATAAATAATTAAGTTTGAGGTTCACCGTTGGATTTCCTAACGGCACCGCTGAGAACCATCATGTCCACCGGTGAAAATGGAGTCGTGTCAACTTGGTATCGGGGCACTAGGTTCACATAGGTTTCACGAGTCATGAGCAGACCTAGTAGAAGTCTTGCACATAAGTGCGGAGACGTCCGCACTTATCTTAGAGAGGATATAGGGTGTTAGGAAACTTCTATTTCTTCATCTCTTATATCGCAGTTGATGTTATTCTAAGTATTGTTCCCTTATTCTCTCACAGATGGTGAGAATGCATGCAACGCTATTACCTAGCAGCAGATGGGATGCTCCCCCAGTCGTCAGAGGTAGAGGCAGAGGACGGGGGAGGGCCACAACTCCTGTTAGAGGACGAGGGAATCCTAGAGAGGCCCTAGTGGTACCACCAGTTGATCCGGTGGAGAATTCTATTATTGAGAAACATGATGAGGTACCTGCAGCCGAGCCATCCCCAACAGATTTTATGACCGCACCAGACTTTCAGGAGGTCATGGGCTGTATGCTGCGATTTATGGATTCTATGACTCAAGTTGGACTATTCCCAGCAGATCCGACCACATCTCTGGTGGAGGGGGAACACAGACCCCTACTGCTCATGCTCCCTTGCACGTTGCTGTAACTTATCAGACCCCAAGTGCACTCCCTGCAAGCGGAGTTCAGGCGGTTGCAGAAGTTAAAGTAGAAACCAGATTAATTGCGACCATTGAGGAGAAGTGATAAGTGTGGATTATAACCACTTATTAGTACCTTCTTCCTATTTAGTTTTTAGTCCGAAAGTAGTGATGTTTTCTCCCAAATCTAATGAAAATACATGAATTGCAGGTGTGTTGTAGAATGTGAGCTCAACAATAAATCTAACTCAAAGAGGAGATATTCCAGATTAAAACAATCAAGAGGGGAAGTGCAAGGAAATTGCGATCCACAGAATTACTTCTGCGGCCGCAAAAGCAAATAAGGCCCATAGAAGATGATATGTGCCCATAAAAGTCGAAGCTTCAAGGGTATCTAGCAGAGGTACGGTCGAACTTGAGGTTCGCACTGATCAAGACCAAAAGATCAGAGATATTGCAATTGAATAAGTTTGAAGCTTCCTCAAAAGTGCGGTCCGCAGCCAAATTGTGCAATCACAGAAGGTAAAGTGCGCCGCAGGAGCTTATAAGCGGCCGTAGAATCCTTTCAACTGAAAACACCGGCAAAAGTAGAATCCAGAGTGTGGACCACAGACGTAATTATGAGACCGCAGAACCTCTAAAAGACATTTTTGTCAGCAAATATCAAAGCACTATAAATAGACGAGGAACACTTTTTAGGGCAACTTTTACACTGTAGCAACTGCTAGGGGTTATGTTTAGCTCTTTTGGGAAATTTGGAGCAACAATTAGAGAAGAACCATTAATATCTCTTTAGTTCTAGTTTTGTGTCTTCAATTACTCCTTTTTTTAATTTTCCTATGTCAATGATAATAAGTACTAGGGTTGTGATCCAACCCTAGTGTGTAAATGTAACGCCCAGCCGGTCATTTTGGGTGTTTTATCCCCGATCCCCTATTGTTTGCCTCCCCCATGCTATATTGTGATTTTGTGACTTACTGGGGTGTTTGATTTTGGTTTCGGGCGAGTTTCGGAGTGAAATGGGACACAGTCCCTAAGTTGGAGTCCTAAGTTGTTAGAGTTGATCGTAGTTTGACTTTAGTGAGGACGACTCCAAAATAGAGTTTTGACGGTTTCAATAGCTCTGTCTAGTGATTTTGGGCTTAGGAGCGTGTCCGGATGTTGTAGGTCATTTCGGCGAGAATTGGTAAAAATTGGAAAGTTTGGCCGGGAGTTGAATTTATTGATACCGAGGTCGAAATCTGATTCCGAAAGTTGGAATAGGTCTGTCATTGTGTGTGAAATTTGAAGTCAATCGAAGTTGTTTTGGTATGAATCGACATTAGTTTTGGAATTCGGAAGTTTATAAGTTTCTTAGACTTGAATCGATGCGCGATTCATAAATATATTATTGTTTGATGTAATTTGATGCGTCGAGAATGTTTGTATGATGTTTTAGGACTTGATGGTATGTTTGTTTGAGCGAGTGTAATTCGGATCATGAGTAGTATAGATGCAGAAATTTTAGGTGTTAATTATAGTTTAAATAGTTTTAGATTGTATATTTTGAATAAAATGAAAATATTAGTTAGAACAGACTGTGAAGATGATGATAGGCTATAATTATGTATTTTAGCCGCTTATTACACTCGAGTTTACTGCACTTTAATTGAATTTGAGCTTTAATCGCTAGTGTTTTGCACTAATTGTGTGTTTTATGTCTTGTAGGTGTGATTCCGAGCTATATAGATGTTATGGAATGAATTTAAGTGTTGAATCTTTGAATTCTGAGTAAAAGCTCAAGGAATTAAGCCGGGATCGTGTTCGGGGGTCAAATTTGATAGTTGAGAGCAAACGAAGACTCGATGAGGCATATTTCGTAGTGTCTAGTAACATGGATATATATTTTTGATCCGAACTCCATTTGGGCTATATAATATATGGTTAGAAATCTAACTCAATGGGCTAAAACTTTTATGTTTTACGTTTTTTCAAATTCCGAACGGAACACGGTGAAACACGCGGTCGAAACCGCGACCGTGGAACTGAACGCGGCAGAATCAGAGAGCATGTTTGGCCGCGCCCGCGCCGCGTTCAGGCGTCAAAAAAAGTCCCTTTTCGCGTGGGAGAAGGTATAATTATTTGGGCCCGACCCTACTTGGTATATATACATGGGAGAACGTTATTTTTGGAGATCTAACATACTTTGAAGGGGAGAACGTGATTTAGAGAGAAAAACACAAGCACAGAGCCGTCGTGAAGGCCGAAATTCATTAAGTTCCATCTTTTCATCCATCAATCTTTGTAATTTTTATGTTTCTTTGTATGATTTTTTATTTTGCTACCATGTCTATGTGGAGCTAAACTTCACGTTCTAGGGTTGTGGTTCTTTCGACTATTGTTATTCGGATATTGATTTTGATTTCTTAATTTATCGTATTGGTTTATTTTGTTCAATCTTGCGCTTAATTATTTGATTGTTTGATCACCAATTGAATACTATCTACGAATCTAGAGTTGAACTCAAAAGTGAGAATTCTAGATTGCATATAGGATTGAGTTGAGCAAGTTCTTGAACCTGGGCATCGGGGAACGAATTCGCGGTTAGGATACACATATACCTAATTGCCTTGCTTGGTTGATTTTTACAGGAATTATAAATGCGTTCTTGTTAGTTCTAATTCCATAGACATATAGGCTTTAGGTTAGCTTGAATAGGCGAGTAAGAACTCGACAGATTCTTATGAGCAATATTAACCCTGTTAACCAATAAACTAAATAATTTAATTAGTCAATTCAATTGAAGAATATAATAAGATTGTTAGATAGCCCATAACCCTAGATCGTTTTCATTACATTGATATCATAAAAATCTGCTTTTCCCTTGTTCAAAGTTCACTATTTGTTTTCTTTATTTTAATTAGTTTAGAATAAAAAAATATTAGGTTTAATTCTTGTTTAGATAATTAGGATAGTCTAATTTAGTTAATAGTTAATCACAAGTCCTCGTGGGTTCGAAAGTTGGAATAGGTCTGTCATTGTGTGTGAAATTTGAAGTCAATCGAAGTTGTTTTGGTATGAATCGAGATTAGTTTTGGAATTCGGAAGTTTATAAGTTTCTTAGGCTTGAATCGATGCGCGATTCATAATTATATTGCCGTTTGAACTAATTTGATGCGTCGAGCATGTTCGTATGATGTTTTAGGACTTGTTGGTATGTTTGGTTGAGCGAGTGTAATTCGGATCATGAGTAGTATAGATGCAAAATTTTTAGGTGTTATTTATAGTTTAAATAGTTTTAGATTGTATATTTTGAATAAAATGAAAATATTAGTTAGAACAGACTGTGAAGCTATAGTTAAATTTCATCAAAAAATTAAATGAAAAAGGCATTAGTAGAAGAAGATGGTTAGATTTTCTAGACACAATATTTATATATAATAAAGTTATTTTTGAACACATTAAAGGAAAAGATAACACTTTAGCTGAAGAATTGAGTAGATTAGTATCAGAACCAAGAAAATAACAATGTTATTCCTTTAATTTACAACAAAGTGTCAAAGATCGTACCACATGGCTAGCAAGGCTAAGACACAGACAGACAAATGTAAGATACACGAAATTTCGTCTTCAGAAACATATTCAAAGACTTTATTAAAAAAATGTTCATTTTAGACCGCTGTTGTGTGTATATTTGTGATGCCCCAAAAGGGTCATTCCATGTAATTTTAATTAAATCTGTATTTTGAGGTCTCGAAAGCCTCCGTGTATCTCACCTCGATGTGCGTGCACAACCCGGGCGCGTAGCCGGGAAGCCTTTATGTGGAAAATTGATAAAAAGATGAATTTACAATAATTATTTGAATAAAGTTGACTTTGGTCAATATTTTTGGTAAACGGACCTGGACCCGTGATTTGACGGTCCCGGAGGGTTCGTAGGAAAATATGGGACTTGGGCATATGCTCGGAATCGAATTCCGGGGTCCCAAGTCCGAGAAATGAATTTTTAAAGAAAATTATTTTTCTGAAAAATATAAAGGTTTTTGAAAATGAGATTTGATGTGATACCTGTGTTACCGGGCCCGTATGATGGTTCTGGAGCCCGAAACAGGTTCAATATGTGTTATATGAGTTACCTGTGAAAATTAGTGAGAAACAGACTCAGTTTGAGGTGATTCGGACTAAAAATGAAAAATTTGAAAGTTAATGAAGTTTTGAGAATTTCTATAGATTTTGAGGTTTAATTTGATGTTTATGATGATATTTTGGTGGTTTAATTACTCAAATAAGTCCGTAAGATATTTTTGAGGATGTGTGTATATTTGGTTTTGAGCCCCGAGGGTTCGGGTGAGTTTCGGGTAGGTGTCGGAATGCAAAAACCTTAGAAAATCTGGCGTTTTGTGGCTGTTTCTGGTGTCCTATGATTTACCCTTCGCGATCGCGGTGAAATTCACGTGATCGCGATGTTCAAGTGGCTGGGGGTGGGGAAATTACCCTACGCGAATGCAGGGCCTTGGCTGCGATCGCGGAGCCTGGGGGCAGTGCTCTACGCGATTGCGAAGGGCCTCACGCGAACGTGTAGTGCAAATGTGGGTTGGGGGATGGGTACTATTTTGTTCACTGCGAACGCGACCCTGTGCCACGATCGCGATGGTCCGTTTCAGTAAACTCCGCGATCGCAATCCCTTCTTCGCGATCGCGAAGGTCTAGGTCCAGTACTCTCCGCGATCGCAGTGGACCTGTCGCGATCGTGAAGGTCATTTTCGCTCAGTTATTTTAAGTGTCAAAAACAGAATGTTTCATTACGGGATTTTGCAAAACTTCATAAGCCCTCTTCTTCCCCAAACCCCATAGACGACCTTTGAAGAGCTCCATCACCATAGCCTCTTAGGTAAGTAATTATAACCTCGTTTTCTTCCATTTTCATCAACAATTGTTAGATTCTAGGCCTAAAATCATGGAATTAAAGGGTAGAAATTGGGGTTTTAGGTAGAGTTAGGACTTTTTGAATATTTGGGAATTTGACCTCGTTTTCGGGTCGGATTTCAAAACAAATTGTATATTCGGGCTCATGGGGGAATGGGTGATCGGGTTTTGGTCCGAACCTTGTGATTGGACCAAGCGGGCCCGGGGTCGATTTTTGGAAGAATGTTGGGAAATCTATAATTAGGCTTTGGAATTGAATTGTTGAGTAATTATTGATGTTATTGAGTCAATTGTGTCTAGATACGATTGTTCCGGAGTCGGATTCGAGAGAAAAAGCGGTGCTAGAGGCTTGATTTGCATTCTTGGAGCCGAGGTAAGTGTTTGGCCTAACCTTAGCTTGAGGGAATAGGTATAGAGTCTTATCTGCTATATGTTAATCCATGTCCAACGTATAGGTGAGGTGACGGGTACCTATATATTGTGGTCGAGCATGCCTATGAGTCGAACTTGATGATTTATATAGTGTTCTTTGATATTCTCTGTGTAATGAATTAATTGTCATTCTGGAAGTGATACATTAAGGGTATTTCATGATGTAGATTGTTATTGATTATTCATCCGGTTGAGGATCATTTGTTAAAATTATACCTCTGAGTGAGATTGATTATAGTTGAGTCCCTCACCGGGACGGTAGAATACTTGTTGATTAATTCTGTACATTTGAGGTTTCTTATTATTGTCTTTTCTGTCAATTGTTGCTTTTACATATGTTATGCACGAGGGGACATTCCGTGCCGAGTGATTGTGAAGTTATGCACGAGGGGGCATTCCGTGCCGAGTGATTATTTATTATTTATGCACGAGGGGACATTCCGTGCCGAGTGATTATTATTTATGCACGAGGGGACATTCCGTGCCGAGTGATTGTGAGGTTATGCACGAGGGGACATTTCGTGCCGAGTGATTATTATTTATGCACGAGAGGACTTTCCGTGCCGAGTGATTTGTGAGGTTATAGCAGGAGGGGACATCTCGTGCCGTTTCTATTTATTTACTTGTTCAGAGTTGTTAATTCCTGCTGTTATTTATACATTTCAACTGTTCCTTGTTCCGTTGTTTCAGTTAGCTGTTGCCCTTTATCCCCAGCATGTTCCCCCCGTTGTTGTATTTAGTTGCTTATTTCCTGTCATCATTTCCTGTTATATTATTGAATTGCATAGGTGTTATTTGTTGTCGTGTCCTAGCCTCGTCACTACTTCGCCAAGGTTAGGCTCGGCACTTACTCAGTACATGGGGTCGGTTGTACTGATGCTACACCTGCACTTCTTTATGTTGTGCAGATTATAGCGCCGAACCCAGTGGACAGTGATTCAGGGAGTAGCCTTCAGTCCACGGCGACTTTGAGGTAGTCATGCAGGCGTCCGCAGGACTTGGCGTCTCCTCTTATCCTTTTTCTCATCTTCTGTCTTATCCTGAAATTCCAAGACAGTTGTATTCACTTATTTCAGACCATAAATCTCAGACTGTTCGTGAGATTGCGATATCGGTTTCTGGGGTTGTAATTGAGGAAGTTTTTATGAAGTTTATCATTAGAGTTCTTGAATTTATTAGTCTTCCGCATTCTTTAATTATAATTGCTTTAGTTATTGTTGTTAGTTCAATTATAAACAAGTAAAGTTAATTAAATGTTGGCTTGTCTAGCCGGTTCAACGTTAAACGCCATCACGGCCTGAATTATGTGCAATTCGTTGTATCAACGTTCGAACTATGTGGGACTTGTTGAATTGTGTTTCGGGGGCTCTCTGGCAGGTGGATAGGCCTACTTACAAAGGAAACTCTTGCAAAATTTTAAGGAAATATCGGAGTTAGTGAAAATTGGGGGTTGGCATTTTGTGTTTTCATACCCAAGTGATTTCCCGATCCTTATTTGAGGACGAATGATTTTAAGTGGGGGAGGATGTAAAGACCCGTAAAATTTCTGACTAAAAACGATGCCCGGATAGGCCCCCATGTTGATATAACTGTAGAAATCCTTAAAACGGACCCCTTTGGAGTAAAAAGTACCCTAGGACTTAAAAGATAGAATTTTCCAGAATTGCGCGGATCTGCGGTCCACTATGCGATCGCAGATCATGTATGCGGACCGCATAGTGGTCGCATACCTGGACAGTTTTCTGTCCATTTTGAGGGAAGCTATGCGGCCCATAATACGATCGCATTTCATGAAATGCGGGCCGCATAGTTATCGCATTCATGCACCTATATTTTTGCAGAGGGAGTTATGCGACACACTATGCGATCGCATAACAGGTATGCTGACCTCATATGTGCCGCATACCTGGGCAGTCTGCTTCTCTTTTTGGCCCAGCTGAGGGCCACTTATGCGACATGTCTGCGGACTGCATAGCAGGAATGCGATTGCATTCCTGACCGCATACCTGCATCGGGGCTTCTAATTTCTAATTTTAAAACCCGACCCCCAGCTTAATTAAACAACCCTCCCCTTCATTTTTAATGACTATCTGATTAAAATAGAGAGAAGTGAGAGTGGGTTCTAGTGAGAGAAAGTCACCATCTCCACCAAATTGATCCTCCATATCTACTGAGGCCTGGAATTAATCAAGTAAACCTCATCTTCTTCATCATAAGAGGTAAGTTTCTACCCCATTTTCCCTTAATTCCCAGATTCTAGTTAAAATGGAACACACATAGGTTAGTTCTTTAAGGTGAGAGTTAAAAACCTTGCATGCATGTGATTAATTTACCATAATCTAGTAAAGGGAAGTAGGTTAGAGTAATCTTCCACAAAAAGGGGTTATGCAATCAAAAGGAACACATAGCATTTGATAAAATGCCCAAATGAGTCCAAGTCATATTCATGATTCCTAATCCTAGGTTTAAATGTGTCACATTGTAAATTAGACTGAAGGCGCTAGAAAGTCCGGTGATTTGAGATAGAAACTAAGGAAAAACTCCAAATCGAGGTATGTATGGCTAACTCTAATCTTCATAGAATAAACCCGTTGTGTTCACTTTCCGGGTATGACTCTCTTGTTGATTATCTATGGAATTTATGTGTTCTATGTGCCTAATTGAGGAATTCTTGCTTCTATATTGTTCCATGCTACTACCATGTTGTTATGTTATTGGAGTGTATAAATTGTGATCATCATGTTCCCTTTTTACTATGTGTGTGATCCTATTATGTGATGGGTGTGGTAAAATGTGAAAGGGTGGACTGATATGGAATATGAATAAAGATTGGTAATGATATGAAATACGAATGGAGAGGTTGAATTGATATGAAACATGAAACTATGAATTGGATTGTTATGGAATGAGGATTAAAGGATGGATCGTTGTGAAATATGAATCAAAGGATTCTAATGATATGAAAGATGAATCAAAGAATGATATGTGTTGGGGATAAAAAAGGTTAAAACTGGCAAAAATGATCTAAAATATCCATGAATTGACCAGGAGAATGTGGGTGAGATGGCCTATCCGATTGGGCTGGGATCGGACTCCATGCCGTACACATGGATGACTTGATATTGTGATATGATGATGATTATTGTCCTCACTATTTCAATTGAGATTTCCTAGCCGATTGGGCAGAGATCGCACTCCGTGTGCAGTGCACATGCCACAGTGTTAGCCTACCCGATTCGGGCAGAGATTGGACTCCGTGTGAACAAGCCAAGGTGGTGATATGAGATGTGATAATATTCAGAACTCACCTAGAATGGATTAGCCGATCGGGCAGAGATTGGACTCCGTGTGACAACGACACGGTGGATCAGTAATAATAATAACAAGATGAAACTTAAAAGAACATAATCCAAAAGATGGCAAAACGGGATGAGGGATGTGGAAATTCTTGTTTGTGTTTTCCCTTGCTTCGGTGCATTGTTGTATGATACCTCTACTTGAGTTTGACTGTTGATGTTTATCCTATCTAGAGTAGGTTTGTTCATACATACTAGTACTATTCAATGGTACTAACGTCCCTTTTGCCGGGGGCGCTACATCGTTTAAATGGATGTAGGTGGTTCTGTAGAAGGTAGCGCTTATCGCCGATAATGGTGCCTTTCCTCCATCTTTTCAGCAGTTCTGGTGAGCCCCACTTCCTCTCGGGGCTGTGTGTAGTTCATGTTGACTCATTTTGTATATGTCATTCTTTTGAGGTATAGTCGAGGCCTTGTTGCCGGCAAGTCTACGTATTCTCTCCGTACTCTTAGAGGCTCCGTAGACATTATGTGGGTTGTAAATATATCTTGTGTAGTTGTTGTACTTACTCGTAATCGTGGTCCCGTATCGGGAATGTTGTATTTAGTATGTATGTTTTGGAAGGATCTAATGTTAAAATGTTAAAAGAGGAAGAATGCACTTTATATTGTGAATACACTTTTTGATTGTCTCATGCTATTTTATATAAGTAATGTATGCTATAAAAATGTGGATACGCGTCGGGTAGGAAAGGCAAATTAGGTTCGCTTGACCGGGTTCATTCGGTTAAGCACCGGTCCCGTCCCTCGATTTTGGGGCGTGACAAGTGTGCATGCGCGGGTGCATGCCTTTTTTTGCAGAAGAGGATTCTCTAGGCTTAAGTGAAGTCCGCGCCTGAGATGGTTTTTCCGCAGGTGCAGAGCCGCAGATGCGAGTGTGGTCGCAGGTGCGACATAATTGGGCAGAAAAGGGGATTTTTTTAGGGTTTTGCTTCATTTTCATTTTTGTGATTTTTGAGAGCTTGGTTTGAGGCGAATCTTTGAGGGATTTTCAGAGGAATTGTCGGGGTAAAGATTCTTGACTCGGTTTTGATTAATTCCCTTGATTTTACTATTAATTACATCTTTAATTAGTTTTTTGGAGTTTAAAATATGGGAAAAAGGTGTAGAAGTCCTTAGACTAAATTCTTGAGTTTTGAAAGGCTAAATGAGGTCATATGGATTATTCTGATATGGTTTGGCTTGATAACGAATGGGTGTTAAATTTTATAATTTTCATTGTGTTCCTAGACGCGGGCCCGGGCAGATTTTTAGGAGCGATTTTTCAATTCTTTGCTAACATCGTAATTTTATTATTTAAATTAGTTACCTATAGTTATATTTATAGTATGAAATTATTTTTGCTAAATTCGAGTCTTTCGGAGTTAGAAAATCGAGGGAACGACCTTCTAGTTGATTGATTTAGTATGGTTTGAGGTAAGTGACTTGTCTAACCTTGTGCAAGTAAAATTTACCATAGGGTTTGGCATTGTTGTGATAATTTGTGCTATGTGAAGGCCGTGTATGCAAGGTGACGAGTACGTGCGCAGGCTAAATGTTGAAATTCCGATTTTAGATACGCAGTTTCTTTTTCATACTTTAATTGAGTTACTTTAGCATGTTATAGCCATCATGCTTAGTCTAATTCCACATGTCTACTTGTCTTATCTCTTATTTGCAACTTGTACTACATGTTTAGTTGAATTACTTGCTTTCTTAATGCTGTTTTCATTATTTATCTGTAGGATTCTTTACTTAAAAATTGTTATCCTTGAAATATCTTGCTATTGAGTTTGGTGTTGAGTTGCAAATGCCGTGGTTTCTACTGAGGCAAAGTGTAAGTCGTGATATGTTTTTGGCATTCATGTTATTATTGAGAGGATTATTTGGTTGTTTGCACGAGATTTTTGTCGTGTTGTTGTTACTATTTGTACTAGGTTTGTGTCGTACCGTTGTTTACTATTATACGCATGCGGTGGTATAATGTCCGGGTGTTGAAACACATGCGGCGAGATAAGGTGAGCTTGGTACGCATGGCTAGTAGGGGAACTACTAGAATCCATGCAGTGTGATAAGGTGCGCTAAAACACGGGGTGCCATTTCGAGAAAATGATTTTCAAAACTAAATGTTAAGTCTCCCACGGTGATATAAGAAAAGATTGTGTGTTACTTTTATTATTTGGGACTACGAGACGGTACCTCGGTAGGGTCCCATGTTAATGTTTCTCTATTTGCTGTATTTTCTTTGGCTGTTGATTCCTTAACATGTAAAATCCCTATTTCCTTTCGTGTTGTATTAACTACCTTGATTCCGTGTTGTAAACTTTCCGTAGATATTTATTGTTTCACATCCTTTGTCATTATCATTCTATCATTGTATCTAAGAGTAGGTGCAGTCACGACATCCTACGGAGGGAAATTGGGGTCGTGCAGTAAAAGAGGGGGAAAACAGTAATTAGCTCATTTCTTTCAAACTCTCAACCCTAAACACCCTAGAGGCGATTTTTCCAAGATATTTTCTTCCTACATTCACTAGTAAGTGACTGTGTTATGGAAAAGCCGGTAAGTCGAGGAGGCCACCGAGAAGGACGAAAGTGTCGTGGAAATAAAATATTTTCTTTTGATTGTGTAACAATTAGTTTCGAGTTGAAAGGTACCTTAGGTGCTAAGATTTAAAAATGTGCAGTCCATGTTCCGGTATCGTGATGATAATGTATGCTTGTAATGGTGATATTAGTGTTATGGAAATATACGTTGTGGTGCTTTGTCGAGTTATGGATGAGTTGTTAGGATGGTTTTGGTGGTTCTCTAGTAGGTGGATAGGCCTAGTTACAAAGGAGATGCTGCCGAAATCTTTGAAGATTTTGGGAGTTAGCCTAAATTTAGGAACTTGAGGTAGGTTAGAAAGGAGATATGTTATGTTAGGTGTTTGGGGCAGACTCTACCTCTCATTCGAGGACAAATGATCCTAAGCGGGGGAGAATGTACGGCCCCAGAAAATTTTGCTAAGCAATTTAGAGTTTCGGGGTGCCAGGTAGGCTAAAATTCCAAATGAGTTGCACAAGTCCACACTTTGAACGAGAGTATCAAGATATATATATATATATATGGTTTTTGTAAGGACCCGTAAAATCATTAACCAAAACGACGCCCAGTTAGATTCCTATGTTGTTGTAGCTATAGAAATTCCTCGCGGCTAGCAAGCTCGCCGCGGTTCGGAGTTTTAGGATTGAACAGTACCCTGCGGACTTAGAGGAATAAAATTCGCAGAAGAATGCCAATATGCGGTCCACTATGCGATCGCATAACAGCTATGCGGACCGCATAATGGCCGCAGAATGAGTCAGGTTGCTGGCCTATGTGAGGGTGACTATGCAGCCCAAAATGTGATCGCATATCGGGTATGCGGGCCGCATAGTGCACCGCATTTGTGCATTCGAGTTTTTTGTGGGGAGTTATGCGGGGCATTATGGGACCACATAACTGTTATGCGGTACACTATATGACCGCATAACAGGTATGCGGGCCGCATAGTTGCCGCATACCTGGGCAGTCCACCTTTCTTTTTTCGCCTAGTTGAGGCCCTTTCTGCGACAAGTTTGCGGGCTGCATATGCGATCACATAGATGAGTCGGGGTACCCTATTTTTCTTATTTTTAAACCCGACCCTAGACCAATATAACACCCATTCCCCACCATTTTAAGCCATTTTCCTGATAATCTAGAGGGAGAAAAGAGAGGGTTCTAGAGAGAAGGTCCCCATCTCCATCAAATTGATCTTCAATCACCACCAAGCGCACGGGAATAATCAAATAGGGTTCAATCTTCCTCACTCAAAGAGGTAAGTTTCTACTGCACCAACTTTAAATTCCATTGTTACAATGGGGATAGAGACCTTGCATGCATGTGATTCTAAACTAGGTAAAGGAAAGTAAAAACAAAAGTATGAAGAAATGGGGAATGGGACCTTAACAAACTCTTGATTCTAGGTATAATACCCAAATGGGCTGGGATGATGATCGAATTCCTAATAAAGATTTAATTGTGCTATTTTGTTAAATAGATTGAAAGGGCTAAAAGATTCTAGAAATTGTCATGAGAGTTAGGGATAATACCCAGTCGGGGTATGTATGGCTAACTTTAATCTTTGTAGAATCGTCATGCTAGTGTCCGAGCATTTGGTATGAGTTCCTTGCTTGATAATATTTGAATTGATTGTTCTAATGTGTTGAGGAGTAAGATTCTGTTCTCTGATTGTCTTAGTTGTTTACCATGTCACCATGTTACTCGAAATTGTGAAATATGATTCTTTATGCTTATCCTATCATGTGAAAAAATCATCATATGTTGGAACTTATCGATATGAAGGATAGTGCTACTAAATGAATGAAAATGGTATCAATTGTTAAATGTATCCAAGTTCCAAAGGCTATATAGTAAATGATGGGAAAGAAATGTGAATTGATTTAATTAAGTTAAATGGTTATGGCGTACCTTACATGTCTCATTGTTTTTGTAAAGGTTATTGTGCCCCTAGATTTCACATGGTCCTCCGGTTGCTATGAACTTATACTCTTGGTGGTAGAAATTCTTGTAATTGAATTGTTGCTTATTTAAACTATTTCTGGTGGGATCGGGTTGCGCGCCGCAACATGAGGAATAAGGGTGGTATGTAGAGAAGGAATAAGGGTGAAATGTGATTGTACGGTGGGATCGGGTTGCACGCCGCAACAGGAAGAATAAGGGTGGTATGTTGAGAAGGAATAAGGGTGAAATATGATTGTTCGGTGGGATCAGGTTGCGCGCCACAATGGGAGGAAATCGGAATAAGAAACTATGTGACTCTCACTTGTGTTCTCTGTATTTCTGTGCAACATTGTTTGATTTCCATGACTATCTTCTACTTGTGTACTGTTTAATTCTACTTAGAGTAAAGTTTGTTCATACATACTAGTACTATTAGATGGTACTAACGTCCCATTTGCCGGGGACGCTACATCTTTTAATGGATGTAGGTGGCTCTGAAGCTAGTAGCGCTGATCGCAGGTAGCAGTGCCTTCTCTCCACAGCAGTCTTGGTGAGCCCCATTTCCTTCCTGGGTTATGTATAGAATATGTCACATCTCTTTTGCTTATGTTGTTACGCTTTGAGGTATAGCCGGGGCCTTGTCACCGGCAGAGTCACTTTGTCTTTTCCATCTTTAGAGGCTCCGTAGACAGATTGTGGGTGATGTAGGGTATTAAAGATTTGAACTAGAAATGTTGTTATTTGGAAGAATGTTTCCTTCGTATCTATTAATTGTAATATTCTGGATATTATGGTTGAAACTACTAATGAAAACAAAAATGGAAGTTTATGAAGATATTGTAAAGTATGATTGATGAATTTATCTTTTAATTATTCATAAATTAGTTTGGGTAGAATAAAACCTAACATGCTTGCTCAGTCGGGTTTACTCGGGTGAGCGCCGGTCGTGCTCCCTGGTTTCGGGGCGTGACACAATGATATTTTTTGTTCTTTGCGATCGCGTGGGTAATTCCGCGATCGCATTGAATAAATATCTGGGCAGAAACTTTAAGTTAAAAAATGAGGGTTTAGTCCATATTTTCATAAACCCATTAGAGAGCTCGGAAGAAGGTGAAATTTGAAGGGATATTCAGTGGAGTTCTTAGGGTAAGTATTCTTCAATCACATTCGGTTTAATTCCATGATTTAGTCTTTATTTTAACATTTAATTTGAGGAATTTGAGTAGAAATTGGGGGAAAATGGGAGGAAAGTTTGAGAAATTCTTTTGATGATTTGAGTGGGAAATTGAGGTCGGAATTCGATGAATTAGATATGGGTAGACTCGTGAGGGAATGATGATTCTAGTTTTGTGATTTTTATCGAATTTCAAGACGTGGGCCCAGGGGTCAGGTTTGGTCAATTTCGGGATTTTGGGTTAATTATGATAAATACTCGAGTGGGTTTTGTTCCTTATTATATATTGATGGTACAAATATGATTTTTGATAGATTTTGAGCACTCGGGGACCGATCCAGAGTCAAAGGCACCGTTGGCTAGGATTTTAGCCGCTTTTGAGGTAAGTAACATTTCCAAACTTGGTTCTAATGGTTCGAAATCCCAAACTATATGAGATTTGAATATAATTGAGGCGGCGCACATGCCAAATGACGGGCGTGCGGGCGTGCACCGAGTAAATTGTGGCCTGGCTCATCCCATGGCAATGTCTAGTAGCTAGTACATATTAATACCCGCATTTCTATTAATGAGGTAAATGTGAACATGTTAGAAATCATGTTAAGTACAAAAGCTAAGGCTTCACGCCAAAAATGCTAAGACCCGAGTGGTCATTTATTACTGTCTCATCATGTGATTAATTGATTTCTTATACTCAGTCCTGTCATAGCATATTATTTCATGGCTAAGTCTCAGAAGTTTTTAATTGTACACATATTTATCATTGTTTCGTGTTGATTATGCATCTGTGAGCCATATGAGTGAGACTGGAGAGTAACGAATGAGTGAGGCCGAGAGACTGTTATTGAGATAGTTATGAGATCGGGCTGCACACCGCAGCGATACTCGGATTGTGCCTTCGTTGGCTTGATATAGCGCTTGGGCTTATAAGAGCCCCTCCAGAGTCTTTATACCCCCAGTGAGCACATTGATATTGAGGGATGGATCATCCTTGGACATGGATCTTGTCCGAGTGTTTTATTCCGGAGATGGATCTTCTCCATGGGGCTAGATTGTCCTCTTTCCTCAGTACCGAGTGACTACGGTCACCGATGATTATGTACATTCCGGGATGGACCTTCCCTGGGCCTGAGAGCCATATACAGTACTGAGTGGACTTCTGTGTGAGGGTTGTGAGAACTGTGTGCATTTCCACGCTGGTTTCATATATTTGTATATTGGCATGTACAGTATACTGGCATACTTGTTATATTTTTGTTCATTTTCTGATAAACCGTTAATGTGTTTAATTTCTGTGCGCTGTTTATTGTAAATTCTGAGGTTTAGTCCGTCACTACCTCTCAGCCCATAGTTTGGGTTCGTTACTTCTGAGTTGGTGTACTCACGTTACCCCCTGCACCTTGTGTGCAGATCCTGGTTCAGCGAGACCCGGTAGCAGTGGTTGATTGACTGGCAGAGTTCTTAGGAGTCTTCGAGGTAGCACCTGACGATCACAACCTCGATTTCTCCTTCTTTATCTTCCTGTCGCACTTTCATTATTACAGACTATGTTGTCTATTTCTCGATTTTGACATTTTTATGTTGTAGTAGCTTGTGACTGAGTGACACTAGATTTGGGGTTTGGATATTTTTTCTAAATTGTGTTTTAAATGATGTTAGACTTTCAAATGGATTATTATCTACATTTTGCTTCTAAATTTATAAATATTTTGAAAAATAAACTTGGATTCAACGAAATGTGTGGCTTGCCTGATTCCACGACAGACGCCATCACGACTAAGTGTTTGGGGTCGTGACAAGTTGGTATCACAGAGCTATGTTAAATAGGTCTCACCAGTCATGAGCAAGTTTAGTAGAGTCTTGTGGATCAGTACAGAGACGTCTGTACTTTATCTTCGAGAGGCTACAGAACCCTTAGGAAAAATCTCACATTCTTGAATTCTGTCGTGCGAACCTGTTGATTCCTCGAACTAAGCTTCTGTTGTTTTCATCCTCTCACACATGGTGAGGACTCGTGCTACCGATCGAGGTGCTCAAACACCAGGTGGACCAGCGAGAGGTCGAGGTCGTGGCAGAGGGAGGAGTGCAGCCCACGCAGCATCCGGGGCAGTACATGCGTACCCTCCTACTATTCAGGACCAGGTCCCCGCCGTTGAGATTCTAGCGGGACAGGCTCAGGCACCGGCAGTGCCTATTGTGATTCTGAGTCTTCAGGAGACCCTTGCTTAGATTCTGACTGTGTGCATTAGTCTTGCACAGGCAGTCGCTATGTCTACTACTTGTTGATACCCAATTTTTCCTAAAATAATTTTAAATTGCACATATACCTTCAAAATCATGCACTAGCATTAATTAGCATTTTTCCACAATTTTTCTACATTTTTATTAATTTGCACAGTATTTTATTTCTAATAAATAATTACAAATTTGCATCAAAAGTTATTTCAAAACATTTCTTGATTTAATATTATTATTTATGGTCTTATTAAGTCAAGATTATTCTGTTAATAGCCAATTTGGCACCTTTAGGCTACAATTACAATAACTTTGCAATTATAGCCCATGCATATAATTTTCGTGCTATTTTACCAGAAATTAGTCTTTTGTATTTTTAATTACTAAATAACCATTTTTAAAACATATCTATGCATGAAATTCATTTTTTATAATTAGTAATTATTTTATAAATTATTTTAATTTATTTAGTTGGGGTATTTGACAAATAACCATTTTATTTTAATTCTAGCCTAAATTAATTCAACCCAAATCCTTATAAACCAGCCCAATATAACCCAAGCCCAAACCCCTACCTAAACCGACCCAATCGTGTTGAATCCTTTCCGTTTATCATATTTGATCAATGCTCCAGATCCCCCATTTCCTTAATTAACCTAAACTACCCCCTCCCAAACCCCTCATTTCTCTCCTCACTCCGCCATCACTCATTTCCCTTCTCTATCGAATTCTTTCTAATCCCAACCCTAACTCTCCCTCGTCGTCACTCATCTGCCGTCGACCATGGTGGTTTCTCACCACCCTCAGTCCTTTAACATCTCTCTTACGCCGGGTTTTGCTGTCTCTAAGGTCCTCAAGGGACAAGGGTCAGTCCACTTACGACTTTGGTTTTTCCTTGCTTGTTTCATGTCGTCCTGGTTTGATCCCTAGTAAGATATTCTTATTTTTTTCCTAAACTTATGGATTTCTAAACCTATGTCTTCGTCTCTATGTTATTTTGCAAAACCCTAATTTCGTCTTAGGCTTTCTCAGATCTGTACAGATCTGAGATGAGTTAAACCTATTTCATGTGTTTCTAATGAAAAGCTTCTGATTTTCAAATGGATTTTCATTTTCCTAAACTAGGGTTTCTTGAAAATCTTTCTTCAAAAAGGTTTTCTGATTTTAAGTGTTTAATCTTCCGTTCTTATGTGTTTTCGACTGATTTTGTTAAGTTTTCCTTAACCCTAACTAGTTTATGCTAAAACCCCCAATTGTTTGACACTTTGTTTTGATTCTGAGCTTGTTCGTTTTATTTTCTACATGATTTGGTTCTGTACTTTGATTCACATGTCTTCTCCTTCGTCTAATTTGAATACATGGTGATTTTACAATATATCTCTATTAGGGTTTCAGATTCGATCCTTTTTTTAAAATACTTGGCTTATCTGCTTATTCATGGAAACCTAGGTTATTTTCCTTAAAATTAGTATTATTTTGAGTCCTTGATTCACTGATTTGCTATGGTAATACCTATATGCTGATTTTCGGTTATTTCCTTATTTTCATAACTTTTAATTATTTCTTGCCTTATTTCTGACTAACTGTTATATTTGCGGATTCTTACTACTTGTTTCCTTAATTAAAGCTCTTGTTTATTTACCCCTAATTACCTACTCCATACCTAAGTTTATTTGATTTCTTTCCTTTATTATCTGTCCTGCTCTTTACCGTTAACTGGTTACCCCTTAATTAGAGGAAGACCTTACTGATTTTATGCATGATTGATTCTGAATTTTCCCTAATTACTGAAATATTGATTTTTTACCTTATTTTGTCTAGCTATCAATTGCTATATATATACTCTCCTCTATCCTCACTTCTACACACACGAACACTAGTTCAAAAACTCTCTTTTACACTTAAAAGCTCTCTGCTCTTTCTTGTTACTTGCAACTTTCACTGGACTAGCCGGCTGTAAGACAAGGCTAGTTATTGGGCCACTTCTGCTCTATATTCTGTGTTGTCTCTCCTTAACTGGTATGTCCTAGTTCAATTTCAAAGTCCAAACTCTATGTGTTCTATTACTGCTTTAGTTCATTTATTTCCAGTCATGTTCATGCTTACTATCTTGTTGTTCAATATGCAACTAATATATCTACACCACTCTGTCTAATTGTTGTTTCACCTAGCATGTATGAATTCTGTCCTGTTTAACTTGTGATCAGTATTGTTTTCCTGTCAAAACCTTTTCAAAACTATGTTAAGCACTCTCACTTTACTCCTAAGTCCCTAGGTTCTGCCCCTCCAGTGTGTGTACTGCCTTGGGATCCCTTTGAGATCCCTATGAAATCTGGCACACTGGGGCTGGCCCTTCCACACTGCACTTACTCAATCCTTGTTATAAAAGTCTAGGTGTGAGCACTGCCCGGGATCCTTGAGGTCCTTACGGAACTCTGACACACCTGGTCATGAAATTGGCTATGAAATCCTTGGCGTTTGAGATCATTGAAGGCCTGGCCTTACCAGGTTTCACTTTGGGCATACTTCAAGCTCCCTATAGTTAATTTAGTTTTCATTTAAGTAATTCATTCCACCATTGGCCTGTAATAATTATTTGTAAACAGATATTGGGAGGCTAGTGAAAATGGGAGGGTAGCTGTACGATCTTGTTGATAACACTGGGTAGAAAGCATGCTATAGGTTTTCTATAGAATTTGCATTAGAATCCATGTCTTAGGACTAATGTGTTCATTGGTATCCAAAATCATGCTAAACACGCATTAGATATCCTATTCTGAAGACTCCACGTTTATTGCTTCAGCATACTTTACATTACTATTCCATGCTTTAATTTGGCACAAGTACTTTCACTTAGAAATCCTGCTATTAGGTCAATGAATAACTATAATAAAAATGTCATTCCTATATGCATTTAGATACCATGTTCTATGAATTCTGTTTGCATTCGTTTGAATACGCCTAGTTTAATTAAAATAAGTAACTGATCCTGAAAAGGCATAAAAACAGTCTCACATATAGGTGTATGTTCTCTGAGTATAGCTGACATCAATCACCCTTTTTTAAAGGTTTGTGTCACCTAGAACAGCGTGTTGTAGGTTAACAACTTCTGAACTGTTTAATAACTCTTGTAATTACGATTGTATACAGCCCAACGCCTAGGCAAGCCTTAGGTAATTAATCTCTATATAAACTAGAAACTGCGTTTTGATTGTGTTAAGCTGCTTATGTTTCACAGGATTTAAAATCAGTAGGAAAACTGATTAGGACCTTGCCATTGAGTTTGTAAAATAGTGTTGCATGTTCTGTATATTCATGTTCACCTAGATATCCTATCCTAAGATTTTTCTAAAACACTGCCTGTATCTGTGTTTGAGACGTGCTAATTATTTTCATTATATGTGTGGAGGTAAACCTGAGCCTTTGAATTGCTTCTTTCACTTATGTGCTGGTCCTACCTGTTATTTTCATGTCGCTTAGATTTTTCCCTTTTAAATACCTTAGGGGTTGTCTAGAGCTGCCCATATTTAGAGGTCCTAAACTCCTCCGGGACCGCAAGGAAAGGACGGGTAACAACACACTTAGAGTTCGTTAAATAAAAACTCGCTTAATAACCATTAAGGGGTAGGATAATGGGTAGAAAAGGATATGATGATTGGCGCTAATGCCACGTGTATCCCTTCATGGAGGAATGATTACCGGGAATTGCATGGATATGATCCTACTGGATAAACAACTTAGGACCCCTTTCACCCATTTACATATATCTGCTTAGACTGCTAATCTGTTAAAGCCTTTATTTGTTTACATATGTGTGCTTAGACTGCTAATCTGTTAAAACCTGTATTTGTTTACATATGTGTGCTTAGACTGCTTATTTGCACTTGATTAATTCACAAAGTGTAATGACCCGACCAGTCATTTTGTGTTCTAGGACCCCGTGCCCCTAAATGAGACTTCTCGTAGTTTCTTTTATTGATTTATGACTTGCGGGGATGGGTGGTTCGATATTTGGAGGAGTTTGGAGTGGTATAAGAACACTTAGTTCCTTAAGGTTAGCCTTAAAGGCCAAGTTTGACTTCGATCAACATTTTTAGAAAATAACCTCGGAATCGAGATTCGAAGGTTCTGGTACGTTCGTATGATGATTTCGGACTAGGGCGTATATTCGGAACGGGTTTTGGATGACTCGGGAGCGTTTCAACGCCAAATAGTGAAATATGATTCCTTATGTTCAAAAATTGAGGTTTGGAACGTGTTTTTGTGTTATCGAGGTCCAAATAGAATTCCGAGATCGGGAATAGTTCCGTTATGTAATTTATGACTTGCTCGCAAAATTTGGTGTCATTCCGAGTAGTATAGGTAGGTTCGGCGTGTTGAAAGCGTATTCCAGAACTTGAAGTTTAAATTTTGATTAAATTTGGTTTTGGATCGGATTCTTAGTTTCGTTGTTATTTTTCGTGTTCCGAGAATTTGAGCGAGTCCGTATAAATAATACAGTCTTGTCAGTGCCTTTGGACGGGGTCTCGGGGGGCTCGAGTGAGTTTCGGACCGCTCGGAGCTAAGTGCCAAACACTAGATTTTTCTTAGTCTGGTTTCCTTCTATGCGTTCGCATGTGTTCTCACGCGTTCGCATAGAAGGAGTAGGACAGGGGTGAAATTACCCTATGCGTTCGCATAGGCACGCCGCGTTCACAGAGGGTAAGTCAGTGGCCGGCTAAGCTTTACCCTCTGCATTCGAACCCTTCCCCCACCGCGTTCGCGTAGGCCTAGCCTAGCTAGCCTCCGCGTTCACATGCCCCACCGCGTTCGCATAGAAGGGACTCAGGAGGCCTGGCCATTTGGCCTTCGCGAACGCACTGCCCCTGCCACGTTCGCATATAAGGGGCAACTGGGCAGTGTGATTTAAAAGCGGGACTTAGTCATTTTCCACCATTTTTCTTCAATCTTTGACGATTTTGAGAGCTTGCGAGAAGATATTCGACCTAGCTACTGTAAGGTAAGTAATTCCTACTATAAATTAAGTTTAATACTTGAATTATTAGGTAGATTAACACATTAAATTAGTAGAAATTATGGGTTTAGAGTAAAACCTAGGTTTTTGATGAAAATGGGAAATTACCAAAAAAATGATTATGGAATCATACAAAAACTATATAATATTGATCCTTAGGCTATGGGTGATTGTTTCCTTCGACAATTTCCAGAATCCGAGCATGTGGGCCTGGGGGTGTATTTTAGGATTTTCTAATTTATGTTGAAATGACCATTTAAGTAGGAGAACTGTGGACTTTTGAGCATATATTGACTTGTTAATGTGATGTTTGGCTAGCTTCGAGTTCTTGGGCGACGAATTTGGAGTTTCGGGCGCGTTCTTGAACGGGAAGTAGACTTGACACGAGGTAAGTCTCCTTTATAACCCTGTAAGAGAGAATTGTCCCCATAGGTGAAATTAAACAATTGCATGCTATATTTGTGGAGGCTATGCACGCACGAAGTGCCGAGAGTCCGTGTGTAGCTACTATTATGTTATGTTGAGGAGATTAGGATTTACAAGTATGCTATAATCTTAATTATTAATTTAGGTTGCCTAATATCCTTGAAGTATAAATGAACATCTAGGAGATTACATTACGAAATTTATATTATTGAATCTTTATCTGTAAATATATTCTTTACTAAATTCCCTGATTCATGTTAATCATGTGTATATATTCGGGTAACCGCATCACACGTATGATTCGCGAGCGGGGTAGCCCTACTATTATGTCAACCGCGTCGCATGTTCGATTCGTGAGCGGTGTAATAGATGCATCTATGGTTCGAGTCGTTCGACTCTTCGGCAGTGCACATTTATTTTTGCGTCGTACCGGCTGTGCGTTCACGGCATATTATGTGTTTGTTAGTTTTTTTGGGTGTTTTGTGAGTTTGTATCTATTGAATATCATGAAAAGGAAAACTAGGTAATTTGTATGCTAGAGAACTTGACAAGTAAAGGATATTTGATGTTCCAGTCTTCATTATTATTCATGATTGCTATTCCTGCTTAACCTTACATTAAAAACATATTATTTTGACCCTAGTAAGTGTCACGTCGACCTCTCGTCACTACTTCTTCGAGATTAGACTGGATACTTACTGGGTACATATTGTTTATGTACTCATGCTACGCTTTTGTACTTAATTGTACAGGTTCCGAGGCAGGTGCATCTGGGCACCATTCCGGAGTTCGTCCCTGATGTTTTCCTGGTCCAGACTTCACGGTGAGCTTCTCCTGTTGACGACACTCGGCAACACTATGGAGTCTATTCTTTTCAGACAGTAGGATAGTCTATGTATTCTTTTGTTTTTACTCTACTAGTATGCATGTAGACTTGTGACACCAGTTCCTGTCACACACACTAGTAGACATTATTTTTGGATGTAAATACTTTTATGGCTATTTCTGTTTAAGATTGCCTAAGTTTTCCATTTTTACTTAATGTCTTAAACCTAAATCAAGTAAGCGTTCGAAATGTTTTGGTAAATTAAATAAAACTCACTAGTAGATTGATGTTGGCTTGCCTGACTACGGTGTTGGGCGCCATCGCGACCTGAGTTAAGATTTGGGTCGTGACAACATGGTATTAGAGCTCTAGGTTCAAGTAGGTCTCACAAGTTACGAGCAAACCCAATAGAGGCTTGCAGGTCGGTACAGAGACGTCTGTATTTATCTTTGGGAGGCTATAAGGTGTTAGGAAATCTCTCTTTATTCATCTTCTATCGTGCAGTTGATGGTATACTAAATCTCACTCTTCTATTCTCTCACAGATGGTGAGGACGTGCACAACCGACGTTCTGAACTCGGTAGGGGCCGCTACCCTCGTCATCCGAGGCCGTGGTAGAAGTCAGGGGAGGGCACCAACCCAAGGTAGGGGACGAGGGCGTCCCACAGCTCTTCCAGTTGTACCACCAACAGATCTAGCTGAGGATCCCATCACTGAGGAGTAGGGCGAGGTACCCCCGATAGATCCTGCCTCATTAGACTTTATGACGACGCCGGGATTCCAAGAGGTCATGGGCCGTATGACGCGGTTCACGGACACTATGACTCAGGATGGTTTATTTCCAGTAGTTCCTGCCACATCTCAGGCGGGAGGGGGAGCAAAGACCCTTATTTCCCAGGCCGCAGGACATGCAACAACAGTATATCAGACCCCGGGTACACTGCTCGTGGCCGTGGTTCAGCCAGTGGCAGCAGCAGCACCTGAGCCCAGACCAGTTGCGGACGGTGATATGCAGAAGTTATTAGACAGATGGACCATACTACACCCTCATGTCTTTGGAGGTGAGCGTCATGAGGATGCCCAGGACTTTATTGATAGGTGCAGGGACAGACTGCACAACATGAGGATACTGGAGTCCCATGGAGTTGAATTCACTACTTTTTAGCTAGAGGGCAGGGCCCGTAGATGGTGGCAGTCCTACATTCTTGGGAGGCCGGCAGATTATCCTCCCCTCACTTGGGAGCAGTTCACTAAGTTATTCCTGGACAGATATATTCCACCCTCTGAGAGGGAAGATCCGCGGTATCAGTTTGAGTAGCTGGAGCAAGGTCAGATGTCAGTGACCGACTATGAGGCTAGGTTTTCTGAGCTGTCTCGTCATGCACTCATGATACTTCCTACTGAGGAAGAGAGAGTGTGAATATTTGTAGCTGGGTTGCACTCAGGTATTAGGGCCAACATGGCCTGAGAGGTGGAGATGGGGATTCCTTATCAGCTTGTGGTAGAGATTGCTCCCAGGATTGAGGGTTATCGATCGAGGGGCAGAGAGCAGGGGAAGCATGATAAGAGAGCTAGATTTTCTAGGGATTTCATAGGTGCTCCAGCCAGGGGAAGAGGTCAGTTTGGTAGGGGCCAACCTAGTAGGCCTCCATATTCAGCACCCCCACCACCTCCTCGAGGTGCTCCGACGAGACCTTATTTCAGCGCTATGCCAGAGAGTTCTTATCGCCCACCAGCCATTCAGGTTTCCTCCGGCGGGTATTCTGCTCATCAGGGGTCTTCCAGTCCTTATTTCAGTGCTATGCTAGAGAGTTCATACCGTCCTCCAGCCATTCAGGGTCCTTTAGGACAGCAGGCCATGGCACCGAGAGGTTGTTATGAGTGCGGGGATCCAGGTCATATTAAGAGGACTTGTCCCAGACTTCGGGGCAAGGCCGTGCAACAGAGTCATCAGCCTATGGTTCCAGCATCGGAGGGTCGGCCACCCAGAAGTGGAGTACATGCTGGTAAAGGTCGTCCTAGAGGTGGAGGCCAGGCAGGGGGATCCTAGTCAGCTCCTGTTCATTCATGTGGAGGTCAGTCGTCTGGTGCTCCAGCTAGATTCTATCTTTTTTCAGCCAGACCAGATGCAGTGGCCTCAGATGCCATGATCGCATGTATTATTTCAGTATGTGGTAGAGATGCACCGGTATTATTTAATCCAGGATCCACTTATTCATATGTATCAGCCTTGTTTGCTCATTTCCTGGATATTCCCCATGAGTCTTTGGGTACTCCTATTTATGTGTCCACTCATGTGGGCAATTCTGTGGTTGAGGACCGGATTTATCGGTCCTGTATGGTTACATTATGTGGGTTCGAGACCAGAGCGGACCTCCTGTTGATTGATGTGGTTTATTTTGAGGTCATCCTGGGCGTGGATTGTCTATCTCCCTATCATGCCATTCTAGATTTCCATGCCAATACCATTACTCTAGCCATGCCAGAGTTGCCGAGATTGGAATGGAGAGGTTCCTCAGTTAGTGCCGCCATTCAGGTTGTTTCTTCTTGAAGGCTCGACGTAAGGTCGAGAAGGGTTGTTTAGCTTACCTTGCTTATTTGCGGTACACCACCGCCGAGTCTCCGACGATTGATTCAGTGCCGGTAGTTCGAGAGTTTGGTGATGTATTCCCTTCAGACCTTCTAGGCATGCCACCGGATCATGACATTGATTTCTGCATTGACTTAGCTCCAATCACCCAGCCTATATCTATTCCCCCGTACCGTATGGCTCCAAAGGAATTGAAAGAATTGAAAGAACAACTTGAGGAGTTGTTGGCTAAGGGGTTTATCAGACCAAGTGTATCACCTTGGGGTGCTCCAGTGTTATTTGTGAAGAAGAAGGATGGGACTATGCGGATGTGTATTGACTACCACCAGTTGAACAAGGTCAGTATCAAGAACAAGTACCCATTGCCGCATATCGATGATTTGTTTGACCAATTGAAGGGTGCTCGGGTGTTTTCTAAGATTGACTTGAGATCGGGGTACCATCAGCAGAAGATTCGAGATTCGGATGTTCCGAAGACTGCTTTTCGTACGAGATATGGTCATTATGAGATCCTGGTGATGTCCTTTGGCTTGACTAATGCCCCTGCAGCATTTATGGACTTGATGAACAGAATGTTCAGGCCTTATATCGATTTTTTTGTCATTGTCTTTATTGCTGACATTCTGATTTACTCACGTAGCCTGGGAGAGCACGAGCAGCATTTGAGAGTTGTGGTCCAGACGTTGTGAGAACAGAAGTTGTATGCTAAGTTCTCCAAGTGTGAGTTTTGGCTGGATTCTATGGCATTCTTGGGACATGTGGTATCCGAAGAGGGTATCAAGGTTGATCCTAAGAAGATTGAGGCAGTTCAGAGTTGGCCGCGCCCTACTTCAGCTATAGAGATCAGGAGCTTCTTGGGCCTGACAGGTTGTTATCACCAATTTGTGGAGGGGTTTTCATCCATTGCAGCTCCACTGAATAGATTGACTCAGAAGAATGCCCCATTCCGATGGTCCGACGAGTGTGAGGCGAGCTTTCAAAAGCTCAAGACAACATTGACCTCAGCACCAGTTCTAGTATTGCCTTACGGTTCTGGGATGTATACAGTTTATTGTGACACTTCACGTGTTGTTTTGGGTTGTGTGTTGATGCAGGAAGGGAAAGTTATTGCATATGCTTCACGGCAGCTGGAGGTTCATGAGAAGAATTACCCTGTGCACGATCTGGAGTTGGCGGCGATTGTTCATGCTCTTAAGAGTTGGAGGCACTACTTGTATGGGGTGTCTTGTGAGGTTTATACAAACCACCGCAGCTTGCACCACTTGTTCAAGCAGAGGGACTTTAATTTGAGGCAGCGCAGGTGGATTGAGTTGCTGAAGGATTATGACATAACCATTCTTTATCATTCGGGAAAGGCGAATGTGGTAGTAGATACCTTAAGCAGGAAGGCGGAGAGTATGGGTAGCTTGACTTTTATTTCAGCGGAGAAAAGACCTTTAGTTCTAGACATTTAGTCCTTGGCTAATCGCCTGGTGAGGTTGGACCTTTCAGAGCCTAGTCGAGTTCTTGCACGTGTGGTTGCTCAATCTTCATTATTGGGGGAGATCAAGGCTCGGCAGTTTGATGATCTGCGCTTGGCAGACCTACGGGAGACAGTGGTACAGGGTGGTGCCAATGAGGTTTCTATTGGCGAGGAGTGTGTTCTGAGACTTCAGGGTCGCTTGTGTGTCCATAATGTTGATGGCCTGAGGGAGGGGATTCTAGATGAGGCTCATAGTTCACGGTATTATATTCATCCTGCTGCTACAAATATGTATCGTGACTTGAAGCAGCATTTCTAGTGGAGGCGGATGAAGAAAGACATAGTGGAGTATGTGGCTAGGTGTCTAAATTGCCAGCAAGTTAAGTATGAGCACCGGAGACCAAGAGGCTACTTCAGCAGATGCCTATACTTGAGTGGTAATGTGAGCGCATCACTATGGACTTCGTAATTGTGTTGCCTCGGACTTTGCGGAAGGTTGATGCGGTTTGGGTCATTGTGGACAGGTTGACCAAGTCGGCACATTTCATCCCAGTAGATACTACTTATACTTCAGAGAGTTTGGCCCAGATCTACATTCGGGAGATAGCCCGGTTGCACGGTGTGCTTGTGTCCATCATATCAGATCGAGGTCCTCAGTTCACCTCGCATTTCTAGAGAGCAGTACAGAGTGAGTTAGGCACCCGGGTGGAGCTGAGCACAGAATTCCACCCTCAGACCAACGGCCAGTCGTAGCGGACAGTTCAGATATTGGAGGACATGCTTAGAGCATGTGTGATTGACTTTGGAGGGCAGTGGGACCAGTTCTTGCCTTTGACCGAGTTTGCTTGTAATAATAGTTATCAGTCCAGCATTGATATGACTCCATTTGAGGCCTTGTATGGTCGGCGATGTCGTTCTCCCATCAGGTGGTTTGAGCCTGGCGAGTCTAAGCTTTATGGCCCCGATTTGGTGAAGGATGCTCTGGAGAAGGTGAAGTTGATTCAGGAGAGACTTCGCACGGCACAGTCTAGACAGAAGCGTTACGCGGATCAGAAGGCGCGTGATGTATCATTTATGGAGGGAGAGGAGGTTCTGTTGAAAGTCTCACCGATGAAGGGTATTATGAGGTTTGGGAAGAAGAGCAAGCTGAGCCCAAGGTTTATAGGTCCATTCGAGGTGTTGAGGCGAGTTGGAGAGGTTACTTATGAGCTTGCTTTACCTCCCAGTTTATCAGGAGTTCATCCGATCTTTCATGTATCCATGCTCCGGAGATACCACGCCGACTTCTCTCACGTGGTTTATTTCAGCACCATTCAACTCGATGAGAGGTTGGGCTACGAGGAGGAGCCAGTTTCTATTATTGAAAGGAAGGATCGCCAGTTGAGGTCCAAGAGGTTTTCTGCCGTAAAGGTCTAGTGGATGGGCCAACCAGTCGAGGAGGCGACTTGGGAGTCCGAGGAGGACATGAAGAGAAGATATCCACACCTATTCAGCACCCCAGGTATGATTCTAGACCCGTTCGAGGACGAACGTTTGTTTAAGAGGTGGAGAATGTAATGACCCGACCGGTCATTGTGTGTTCTAGGACCCCGTTCCCCTAAATGAGACTTCCCGTAGTTTCTTTTACTAATTTATGACTTGAGGGGATGGGTGGTTCAGGATTTGGAGGAGTTTGGAGTGGTATAGGAACACTTAGTTCCTTAAGGTTGGCCTTAAAGGTCAAGTTTGACTTCAGTCAAAGTTTTTAGAAAACAACCTCAGAATCGAGATTCGAAGGTTCCGGTAGGTTCGTATGATGATTTCGGACTTGGGCGTATGTTCGGAACGAGGTTTGGATGACCCGGGAGCGTTTCGATGCCAAATAGTAAAATATGATTCCTTAAGTTCAAAAATTGAGGTTTGGAACGTGTTTTTGTGTTATCGAGGTTCAAATGGCATTCCGAGTGCGGGAATAGTTCCGTTATGTCATTTATGACTTGCTCACAAAATTTGGTGTCCTTCCGAGTAGTATAGGTAGGTTTGGCGTGTTGAAAGATAATTCTAGAACTTGAAGTTCAAAGTTTGATTCAATTTGGTTTTGGGGTCGTAATCTTAGTTTCGTTGTTGTTTTTCTCGTTGCGAGAAGTTTAGTGAGTCTGTATCATGAATACAGACTTGTCAGTGCCTTTGGATGGGGTCTCGGGGGGCTCAGGTGAGTTTAGGACCCCTCGGAGCTAAGTGCCAAACACCAGATTTTTTAGTCTAGTTTCCTTCTATGCGTTCGCGGGTGTTCTCACGCGTTCGCATAGAAGGAGTGGAACAGGGGTGAAATTACCCTATGCGTTCGCATAGGGTAAGTCAGTGGCCGGCTAAGCTTTACCTCTGTGTTTGCACCTTTCCCCACTGCGTTCGCGTAGGTCTAGCCCAGCTAGCCTCCGCGTTCGCATGCCCCACCGCGTTCGCATAGAAGGGCCTCAGGAGGCCTGGCCATTTGGCCTTCGCGAACGACCTGCCCCTGCCACGTTCGCATATAAGGGGCAGCTGGGCAATGTGATTTAAAAACGGGACTTAGACATTTTTTACCATTTTTCTTCCATCTTTGATGATTTTGAGAGCTTGTAAGAAGATATTCGACCTAGCTACTGTAAGGTAAGTAATTCCTACTATAAATTAAGTTTAATACTTGAATTCTTAGGTAGATTAACACATTAAATTAGTAGACATCATGGGATTAGAGTAAAACCTAGGCTTTTGATGAAATAGGAAATTACCAAAAAATTGATTATGGAATCATACAAAAACTATATAATATTGATCCTTAGGCTATGGGTGATTGTTTCCTTCGAAAATTTCCGGAATCCGAGCATGTGGGCCCGGGGGTGTATTTTAGGATTTTCTAATTTAGGTTGAAATGACCATTTAAGTAGGAGAACTGTGGACTTTTGAGCATAGATTGACTTGTTAATGTGATGTTTGGCTAGCTTCGAGTTCTTGGGTGACGAATTTGGAGTTTCGGGCGCGTTCTTGACCGGGAAGTAGACTTGACACGAGGTAAGTCTCCTTTCTAACCCTGTAAGAGGGAATTGTCCCCATAGGTTAAATTAAATAATTGCATGCTATATTTGTGGCGGCTATGCACGCACGAAGTGACGAGAGTCCGTGTGTAGCTACTATTATGTTATGTCGGGGAGATTAGGATTCACAAGTATGATTTATGTGTCGTATCTATAATCTTAATTGTTAATTTAGGTTGCCTAATATACTTGATTTATAAGTGAACATCTAGGAGATTACATTACGAAATTTATATTATTGAATCTTTATCTGTAAATATATTCTTTACTAAATTCCCTGATTCCTGTTAATCATGTGTATATATACGGGTAACCGTGTCGCACATATGATTCGCGAGCGGGGTAGCCCTACTATTATGTCAACCGCGTCGCATGTTCGATTCGTGAGCGGTGTAATAGATGCATCTATGGTTTGAGCCGTTTGACCCTTCTGTAGTGCACATTTATTTTCGGGTCGTATCAGCCATGCGTTCACGACATATTATGTGTTTGTTAGTTGTTTTGGGTGTTCTGTGATTTTATATCTATTGAATATCATGAAAAGGAAACTAGGTAATATGTATTCTAGAGAACTTGACACGTAAAGGATATTTGATGTTCCTGTCTTCATTATTATTCATGATTGCTATTCCTGGTTAGCCTTACATTAAAAACATATTATTTTTACCATAGTAAGTGTCACGTCGACCTCTCGTCACTACTTATTCAAGATTAGACTGGATACTTACTGGGTACATATTGTTTATGTACTCATGCTACGCTTCTGTACTTAATTGTACAGGTTCTGAGGCAGGTGCATCTGGGTACCAGTCCGGAGTTTGTCCCTGATATTTTCCTGGTCCAGACTTCATGATGAGCTACTCCTCTTGACGACACTCGGCAACACTATGGAGTCTTCTTTTGTTATTCTGTCAATTCTTTTCAGACAATAGGACAGTCTATGTATTCTTTTGTTTTTAATCTACTAGTATGCCTGTAGACTTGTGACACTATTTTCTGGCACACACGTTAGTAGACATTATTTTGGGATGTAAATATTAAATTATGACTTTTATGGCTATTTTTGTTTAAGATTGACTAAGTTATCTGTTTTTACTTAATGTCTTAAACCTAAATCAAGTAAGCGTTGGAAATGTTTCGGTAAATTAAATGAAACTCACTCGTAGATTGATGTTGGCTTGCCTGACTACGGTGTTGGGCGCCATCGCGACATGAGTTAAGATTTGGGTCATGGCACAAAGTAAGTTTGGCCGGGACCCACAGTTGTGGACTTCGAAGGGTGCCTAACACCTTCCCCTTGAAGTAACTTCAAGCCCTTACCTAATCTCTGGTTATACAATTAGTGTTATAAATGACCCGTAGTAGGTGCCCTAACGCACCTTAATTCGTTAGGTGACAACTCTTCAAACTCCTTATATCCCTTTTCCCAAAAGGAAACGAGTTGTCTCAATAATGTCGAAAACCCTGACTAATCCGAAAGGAGAGGAAAAAGAGGGGCGCGACAGCATGGCGACTCTGCTGGGGATTCTTAGGCTTTTACCATTACAAACTGCTTTGTGATGTTGTTCCTTAATCATACCTGCACCCTTTCTCTTTCCCCTTTATGTGCAATTAGTTGTTTATTTCCCAAGTATTTATTTTTCCAAAACGAAACTGACATGTTTCTTTGTTTTCTTCTGTAACCGCTTTTCAATTATAACTGCTGTATTTATCGCTTTCATAACGTACAAATACGTGACAACATGTTGTTTATTGCTTATTTATTGCTGCATAATCATGCTTAATATCATACTCCACTCATGCCTATAAAAATCCTATAGCAACGCTTGATGAGTGGTTGCGCTCTTCCTACTTATATCACCCCCTAAATTCGGAAAGGCTTATTTGCGGTAAAACCAGTCGATCAGTGGTGCAGTCGATAGTTCCGTGCCTTCCTCCTCGAGTTGTCCGCTCGAGGGTACCAGTCTAGACCCCCATATAAACCTTACTCTTGTTATATTGTGCAGGCATCATGGTCAAACCTATCCGGGTTGATGTGCCGTCCGCACAATAACCCTTTAAGACAGCCTTATCCAAATGTCCACCGGGGTTTTCATAATCCCAACGGACACAATCACATTTTGTGCATTAATTTGGAGAACTAAATGCCTGTATGCTAATCGTAAGTGTATAAATAGTCAAGTCTGGTGGGGGAAAGGGCCTAACCAAAGACAAACAATGAGGCACGAGGTCCCCTGATTCAGTATGGTCAGCAATATCCCTCCAATGCTCCTAGACCGGCGGAAAGGCCTTTCCTCCAGTGATAAGAAGCACATGAAGAAATATCTCGGTAATTTACCGTCTCTTTTGGACATCCAACCAAACAACATGTTGATTGAGGCCGCTACTTTGTTTTGGGATAGTGAAAGAGTTGTATTCAACTTTGGGATATTGAAATGATACCGCTCTTAGAAGAAATAGGAGGACTAGCTGGACTGGTTTGGGAAAGCCCTGGGTTGTTGGTACCTGAGAACCGCACGAGCAAAGGTTTTCTGAAAATGATGGGGTTGAAGAAAAATGCTGAATTGGAGTTTCTGAAACAATCCTACATACCCTTCGAGTACTTATATGAAAGATACGGTCACAACAAATCATATTGTACCTATCATGACGAGTTTGCCATCACGTCTCTGGGTCATATCCACCGCAGGGTATTCGTGTTCATTGTGTGCTTTCTAGGCTTGATTGTGTTCCCCACAAAAAAGGAAATGATTCATACCAGGTTAGCCATGGTAACCAGGGCCTTGATGGAAGGGATCGATGGGCAAACCTTCAGCATTGTCCCTATGATCCTAGCAGATATTTACCGAGCCTTGGAGCATTGTCAAAGAGGGGTTAAGCACTTCGAGGGTTGTAACTTTTTGCTATTTGTTATTTTAGTATTCTTTTGGGAGTCGTCTATTTACATTAATGAAATGAGACATTTTGGCATCTAAGTTCTCCAAATCAACTTGTCGCTAGGCCTACCTCGGGCACAATGAGGCTCCCAAATTTAGGACGCGCGCTTACACTTCTACAATATGTGTTTAGATACCGCAAATATTTTCTCATGATCCTCACCGACTTAGCTACCTTTTGTTTTTATTTTATTTTTATTTTAAGTATTCCCCTTCCCTAAAGGTTGGTTCGTGCATTCTGGCATCATTAGCATACCATACAAGATCCAAGGGCCCTCCACCTTCTCCTCATCCTAGTCCACCTAAAGGCAAAGGCAAAGGCAAAGGCCAGATGGAGGACTTGAATAATATCAGAAAGGAAAACACAACACCAATTGACCATACAGAAGCTTGTGACAGTCGGGGTACTCAGGTCCAGAATGATACTGTGTCGCAACTTGAACAAAGGCTATTGAAACTGCAAGGGGAACTTGAACATGTTCGGAACCTAGCGAACTTGTCCTTCTCACTTAGTATTCCGGATGTCAGCCACCCAAACACTCAAAACCCCGCACAACCTCAGAATACACCTAACAGAAAGAATCCTCGTGCAACTAACCACTATACAACCCCACCGAAAAATCAAACCATTCCACCACAATACCAACAAAACACCTGCCACACTCCCCGAACCACCCCACCAATCATTCCTGAACGACAAAATTCCACCAACGATCACCTCTATGCTTAGGCACCAGGCCACCTGAGTAACCCCATATACGCGGAGACTCTACCTCACTCCACTCAAACCATGTCTTACACACCAGAATACAGTGAGAAGGATATGCTTATCAAGAACTTGGCCGAAGAACTAAAGAAACTGACTAGCTGAGTTCAAGGCGTAGAAGGAGGTACGGGAATTGAAAGATTGAATTACAAAGATCTCTGTATACAGCCTGATGTGGAACTGCCGGAGGGTTACAAACCTCCCAAGTTCGAAATGTTCGATGGTACTGGTGATCCCAGGGTCCATCTGAGCACCTATTGTGACAAATTGGTCGGAGTTGGAAGAGACGAGAAGATACAGATGAAATCGTTCATGAGGAGCCTTACAAGGGATGCTTTGTCTTGGTAGATCAGTCAGGACCCTAAGAAGTGGTTTAACTGGGTGAGTATGGCCTTGTATTTCGTGGACCGATTCAGGTTCAACACAGAAAATGCACCAGACGTGTTTTACATCTAGAATCTCGAGAAGAAGCCCACTAAAACCTTTCGCGAGTATGCCACTCGTTGGAGGTCGGAAGCAGCCAAGGTCAGGCCGGCATTAGATAAAGAGCAAATGAACAAATTCTTCGTCAAGGCATTAGACCCACAATATTATGAAAGGTTGATGGTAATTGAAAATCACAAGTTCCCCGACATCATCAAGCTTGGGGAAATAATTGAAGAAGGTATTAAGAGTGGGATGGTCACGAATTTTGAAGCACTACAAGCCACAAACAAGGCACTGCAGTGTAGTGGTATATCCAAGAAGAAAGACGTAGGAGCGATAATGGTTACACAGGGACCCAAATCTCCATTGACATACCGAACCTCTCCACTTGCATACCAAACACCTCCACCTACATATCGGCCATCCCCTCCACCCACTTATCAACCCACATCTCCCAGATATTCCTAACCAGCCACTGTATATCACACATACAACTCTCAACCGTCTCACTTCCAGTCACCTCCCGCTCGCCAAAACTTCCCAATACCTCGACCTAACTTTGATCGCAGGCCACCCAAACAATATACCGCCATTGCTGAGCCCATTGACCAACTATATGAAAGGCTAAAAGGTGCTGGTTACGTCATTCCCATCCCTGCTGTAGCCATAGAGAACCCATCTCAATGGGTCAATCCAAACAAACCTGTGCATACCATTCCGGCATGAAGGGACATACCATCGATGAATGTCGCTCGCTGAAGGATAAAATCCAGTCTTTGATTGATAATAAAATCATCCAAGCAAAAGAGGCCATGCCCAATGTCCGCAATAACCCCCTCCCAGACCACAGAGGTGGAGGCGTCAATGTGATAGAAATCGATGAAGAATGGGACCCAGAGGGGTCAATCGGGTTAATCAAAGAAGGTGATGACCCCAAGAAGCCAGCGGTTACACTTAATCCCATTATAGTACACATTCAGCCGTCAGGAGATGTTGAGGTAACAATATCAGTCCCGTTCGAATCTGAAGTAACACCACCTACAGACGCGCCTGTGCCATTTGAGGTTGAAGTAATGCCACCTGCCACGACACCTATCTTATTTGAAGTAAGGGTAGCCACACCAATAATAGTGACAATGTCAACCACGCCGCCTTTCAACACTAATGATGTGCCCTGGGATTACGTAGCTGAAGTTAGAAGGAAAGGAAAGGTCAAGATAGAAGAAGCTGGTGCTGCACAGGGGATGACCAGGATCGGTAGGGTCTATACACCTGAGCTCTTAGGAGAGTTGAGAAAACATGCTTCTAACAGGCGTCCCATCATTGAAACAGGTCCGGATGATCTCTGGAGGAAGGTGCAAGTCAGGGAGTACTCAATCATAGATCATCTGAGCAAAACTTCAGCCCATATATGCATCTTATCATTGCTGCAGAACTCGGAAGCACATAGGAGTGCTCTGATGAAGGTGTTAAATGAAGCTTACGTGCCTAATAACATCACCAGTGGAGAAATGGCCAACATGGTGGGGCTGGTATTAGAAATCCACAAGATTACCTTCAACGAGCACGAATTGCCGTATGAATGTTTGAGTCACAACAGGGCACTGCACATTACCGTGCAATGTGAGGACTACTTCATTACTCGGGTTCTGATCGATGGAGGGTCCAACCTTAACATTTTCCCATTGACAACACTAAAAATGTTGGGCAAAGATGGGGCCTACATGGTTTGAGGTCGAATTTCAGGTGTTAGATATATCCGTGTCCAATAATCTGTTATTAGGACGGCCATGGATACATGCCGTCGGAGCGGTGGCATCGACTTTGCATCAGGCTGTAAAATTTGAGTAGAATCATCAGGAGGTAATCATCTATGGAGATGGGAGCAACCCCATATACAATCGCCAGACTATCCCGGTAGTCGAGGGTAGAAGAAGGCTTGGTGGAAAAACTTAGCACCACATCGAGCGGGTTAATCCAATAGACAAGGATAACTGGTGGAGTAGCAAGATTGAAAGCATAATGAATTGGAGAGGATACGAACCTAGCAAGGATATCGGTAAGAATCTTGAAGGCATTTCCAAGCTAATACAGCTAAAACGCCACGACACTACCTTTGGCCTAGGCTATCAGTACACCTGGAAAGAGTACGACGACTGGTCGCCACCATGGTTCGGTCCTTACTATCCATTGGAGCAGCCCATACCGCACTTGGAACAGACTTTCCAGCAAGCCGACGTCATATGGGGATAAGAGGAGGATGAAACATTAGCAGCCTTAAGGAACTTATTCCTGGAGGACGAGGATATGGACTGTTGTGTTATTGTTGAGGAGGAGGAGGAGGAAGGACCTACCATCCAAGCCGTGATCAAGGGATCATTCCTCAGAAACTGGACCATCAGACCATCCAGGGCCCGACGAGTCCCGCTAGCAAGGCTGAACAAACACTATTTATTTTATTTACTAATGATTTCCTTTACGCATTTTTCTGCTTTAAATAAAATCCCCAGTGTTCCAAAACATTTGTTTAAATTATTGAAAAATCTATTTTATGTTTCAATGAATTGATATTTATTATTATCATTTCTCTCATACTTTTATCTATACACCATTATTATTTCCTGTCTTGATGAACCAATGACTGTGATATGCAATGAGGAAACATAACAAAAGGATAGTGATTCAGAAGAATAAGATATCATACCTGAGGAAATTGTTAGAGAAGTAGAGGACTTTGAGAACAAGCCTAAGTCCAATCTGGACGAAACCGAAGTAATCAACTTGGGAGATTCAGAGGCTGTTAAAGAAACTCGCATCAGCATCCACTTGTCACCATCAGAGAAGGAAGAGTACACACAATTCTTAAAGGAATATGAAGACATATTTGCATGGTCATACGAAAATATGACAAGACTGAGTACATCCGTTATGGCTCACAAATTGCCCACGAATCCAATGTGCCCACCAGTGAAGCAGAAGCTCCAGAAATTCAAGCCTGACATATGTCTGTAAATCAAGGAGGAAGTCACTAAACAAATCAACGCCAAAGTCCTCAGGGTGGTTGAATACCCAACATGGTTAGCCAACATCATGCCAGTACCAAAGAAAGATGGAAAAGTCAGGGTTTGTGTCGATTACCGGGATCTCAACCAAGCCAGTCTGAAGGATGATTTCCCTCTTCCAAACATGCACATCCCGATAGACAATTGTGCCATACATGATCTCTAGTCCTTTGTGGACTGTTTTGCCGGTTATCATCAGATCTGGATGGACGAAGAGGATGATGAGAAAACGAATTTCATTACCCCATGGGGAGTGTATTGTAACAAGATGATGCCATTCGGCCTAAAGAACGTTGGGGCCAGTTACATGAGGTCTATGACTACTATCTTCCATGACATGATACATAAAGAGATCGAGGTGTATGTGGACGACGTCATCATCAAGTCCAAGAAAGCCACCGACCATATAGCAGATTTAAGGAAGTTCTTCAACAGATTGCGGAAATACAATATGAAATTAAACCCTGCAAAGTGTGCATTCGGGGTTCCTACTGGAAAATTGCTTGGGTTCATCGTCATCCGCCGAGGAATAGAACTGGATCCATAAAAAGTTAAGGCCATCAGGGAGTTGCCACCACCGAGAAATAAGAAGGACGTAATGAGTTTTCTGGGACGGCTAAATTACATCAGCCGGTTCATAGCCCAGTCCACAGTCATATGTGAACCAATCTTCAAGATATTAAAGAAATGCGTTGCGACCAAATGGACCGAGGATTGTCAAAAGGCTTTTGACAGAATCAAGGAGTACCTATCAACACCACCAGGTTTGGTCCCTCCAGAGCCAGGTAGACCCTTGTTACTCTACCTTGCAGTACTCGATGGAGCTTTCGGCTGCGTTTTGGGGCAGCACGATGAGACAGGAGGAAAGGAACAGGCTATCTATTATGTGAGTAAGAAGTTTACCCCATACGAGGCACGATACTCTCTGCTGGAACGTACCTGTTGCGCTCTAACCTGGGTAGCCCAGAAGCTGAGGCACTATTTCTGTGCCTACACAACATATCTCATATCAAGAATGGATCCATTGAAGTATATCTTTCAGAAACCCATGCCCACAAGTAAACTGGCCAAATGGAAAATCCTACTGAGTGAGTTAGACATTGTCTATGTTACTCAAAAAGCGGTCAAGGGACATGCACTGACAGATCATCTTACTGAAAATCCCATGGGAGGGGAATACGAACCTCTAAAAACGTATTTTCCCGATGAAGAAGTATTGTTCATAGGAGAAGACATTGCTGAATCCTATAATGGTTGGAGGATGTTCTTTGACGGAGCAGCAAATTTCAAAGGAGTCGGCATTGGAGAAGTATTAGACTCGGAAACCGGCCAACATTATCCAGTATCTGCTAAATGCAGATTTCCCTGCACCAACAACATGGCAGAGTACGAAGCCTGCATACTAGGGATCAATATGGCCATCGACATGAATATTCAGGAGCTGTTGGTAATCGGTGATTTAGATTTTCTTATACACCAGGTACAAGGAGAATAGGCCACCAAGAACTCCAAGATACTGTCGTATCTGCACCATGTGCAGGAATTGAGAAAGAGGTTCAAAAAAACATAAATTCGGCATGTTCCCAGGATTTAGAATGAGTTTGCCGATGCATTGGCCACTTTATCATCCATGATACAACATCCAGAAAAATAATTCATTGATCCTATTCTAGTAAAGATCCATAGTCAGCCGGCATATTGTGCCCATGTTGAAGAAGAAGTAGACGGGAAACCTTGGTTCCACGACATCAAGGAATACTTGGCGAAGGGAGAGTACCTAGAGCATGCAAATCGTACCCAGAAACATACGCTTCATAGGTTATCCACTAGTTTCTTTCACACCGTAGGAACCCTGTACAGGAGAACTCCTGATTTGGGATTACTGAGATGTGTCGATGCAAAGGAAGCTTCTAAATTACTTGAAGAAATACATGTTGGGACTTGCGACCCACATATGAATGGTTTTGTCTTGGCCAAGAAGATACTCACAGCCGGTTATTTCTGGATGACCATGGAGACTGAATGCATCCAGTATGTTCGGAAATGCTACCAATGTTAGGTACATGTAGATATGATAAAGGTTCCCCCAAACGAGCTAATTGAAACTAGCTCACCTTGGCCATTTGCCGCTTGGGGAATGGACGTCATCGGTCAAATCGAGCCCACCGCCTCAAATAGGCACAAGTTCATCTTGGTAGCTATTGATTACTTCACGAAATGGGTTGAAGCAGCATCTTACAAAGCAGTGACTAAGAAAGTCGTGGCAGACTATGTCAGCGACCGGATTGTTTGTCGGTTTGGAGTTCCAGAGTCAATCATCACCGACAATGCTTCCAATCTCAATAGTGTTCTGACGAAGGCCATGTGCGAGACTTTCAAAATCAAGCACAAGAACTCCACAGCCTACGGACCTCAGATGAACGAGGCTGTAGAAGCCGCCAACAAGAACATCAAGAAGATACTAAGAAAGATGGTAGTAAATCATAAACATTGGCACAAAAAGTTATCATTTGCCTTATTGGGATATCGCACCACAGTCTGCACATCAACCAGGGAAACTCCTTACTTATTGGTTTATGGTACAAAAGTTGTTATCCATGCTGAAGTAGAGATTCCTTCCTTGAGGACCATACAATAAGCTGAGCTCAGCGACGCAGAATGGATAAGGAGCAGTTATGAGCAACTAGCCCTCATAGACGGGAAAAGAATGAATGTAGTGTGTCAGACAACTTTATCAGAACAGGATGACCAGGGCCTTCAACAAAAGAGTCAAGCCTAGACCGTTCACATCGGGGCAGCTGGTGTTGAAGAAGATCTTTCCACATCAAGATGAGGCCAAAGGGAAATTCTCTCCCAACTGGCAAGGTCCATACATGGTTCACAGGGTACTGACAGGAGGAGCTCTTATACTTGCAGAAATGGACGGAGAAGTTTGGCCAAAACTGATCAACTCAGATGCAATCAAATGATACTATGTGTAACTCTTTATGTTTTTCTCAAATGATGTAAATTGAACTACGCTCGACCTGATTCCTGTTTATGAGGGTATACGTAGGAAACCCTATTGGTTCGGTCACAAATATATATAAATCTTATTCCCCCCTCCCACCAATTGGAATCTGGGGCAGTATTTTGAGGAGGACCCTCAAAATTTCAAAGCAAGTTCAGCCGATCGCAACATGTACAACAGTCAGAGATGCCAATCTACCTAACTGGGGCAGAATTTTGAGGAGGACCCTCAAAATTCCATAGCACGGGAGATTACAATGTCTCGAATCTTGTCACGGTCATCGGTTCATCTGAATTTCTTAAAATATATTTTTTCACTATGTCTTTAGAAAACTATGCATGCTTGCTTATAAGGTAACTCTGTTTAGCAAAATGCTACCTTGACGATTTGAACAGGATCTTCAAACCAAGCAAAGAAAGTCAAGCAAAGCCGGCGGGGACACGAATCAACCTCCCCATCTACAGAACTCACGATTTTTCTTTGGATGCGGGAGCAAAGAATAAACATGCCTCGAAGTCACGACCTTCACAACAATCGCAATACTGAAATCTGCTATCAAGCTAAGAAATTCTGCTACTATCTTCTATTTATTCTTTTCCTTGCATAAGGCTAATCTCTGCCTTCATCTGCATAAGGCTAATCTCTGACTTCCCTTGCATAAGGCTAATCTCTACCTTCCCCTGCACAAGGCTAATCTCTGCCTTCCCTTGCATAAGGCTAATCTCTGCCTTCATCTGCATAAGGCTAATCTCTGACTTCCCTTGGATAAGGCTAATCTCTACCTTCCCCTGCACAAGGCTAATCTCTGCCTTCCCTTGCATAAGGCTAATCTCTGCCTTCATCTGCATAAGGCTAATTCACCCTACATAAAGCTAATATCTGCCTTAACCTGCATGGGACTAAGCCCTGTCCCACATCCTACATGAGGATAAGCCCTATCTCCATACCTGCACGAGGCTAAGCTCTACCTCCAATTTACATTCTTTCGCCAAGACTAAGCGTTGTCTCTCCGTACTATCTATTTGCTCTTCTTTTGGGCTAAGCTTTGCCCTCCATTTCACAAGGCTAAGCCTTGTCTTGTTGACATCATATTATTGCATCTCATGGGTTAAAATATTGCCAACCTGTCCAAAGGCGTCATAGTCCGAAGGTATCATCCTCATAGACGGAAGACACCATGTCATAGCCTGAGGATCTCTCAAATCTGCATATCATTATTCAAAGGCGTTATAGTTCGGAGGCACCATCTATATGGACCGAGAACATCATTTCATGGCCTACAAATCTCTCACTGAACAATTCATGACCCAGTACATCATGGTTTAAGGACGTCATCCCTAACTGTCCGAAGAGCTTTCATAGTCCAAAGGAAACTTGCATTATGTTTAAATTTCCTCACAAATATATGCTCGTAGTATCTCTATTTGCAGGTGACCCGGCAAGCAACTTCTATCCCAGCAGGAGCGATCTCGCTCCAGTCCCTCCGACTATACCAAACCTGACTTCTTCCATAAACCATTCCTTCACATATCCCTAGATATTGCATCCGTTCTTGCGATGACTTCATCGGTATATTTTGCCGATGAATCCAGAACTACACACGACTTGATTCCTGTAAAATCAGGGATATGTAGGCAGCTCAGAGTCCGGAGTGCAGCCTAAATCTCTCGAACCGTTTCGCTTGGTCAAAAATTGGCTATAATGCCTTTACCCGACAACTCTTTCATCCTTTCCGGGTAAAGAGAGGCAGCTGTTGATACCAAAGTTTTCCAAAAATAATTTTAAATTGCATATATACCTTCAAAATCATGCACTAGCATTAATTATCATTTTCCACAAATTTTCTACATTTTTATTAATTTGCAGAGTATTTTATTTCTAAGAAATAATTACAAAACTGCATCAAAAGTGATTTCAAAACATTTCTTGATTTAATATTATTATTTATGGTCTTATTAAGTCCAGCTTATTCTATAAATAGCCAATTTTGCAACTTTTGGCTAAAATTGCAATAACTTTGCAATTATAGCCCATGCATATAATTTTCATGCTATTTTTACTATAAATTAGTCTTTTGTATTTTTAAATACTAAATAACCATTTTTAAAACATAACTATGCATGAAATTCATTTTTTATAATTAGTAATTATTTTATAAATTATTTTAATTAATTTAGTTGGGGTATTTAACAAATAGTCATTTTATTTTAATTCTAGCCTAAACTAATTCAACCCAAATCCTTATAAACTAGCCCAATATAACCCAGGCCCAAACCCCTACCTAACCCGACCCAATCTTGTTGAATCCCGGTCGTTGATCATATTTGATCAACACTCCAGATCCCCCATTTCCTTAATTAACCTAAACTACCCCCTCCCAAACCCCTCATTTCTCTCCTCACTCTGCCGCACTCATCTCCCTTCTCTCTTGAATTCTCTCTAATCCCAACCCTAATTCCCCCTCGTCGTCCCTCATCTGTCGTCGGCCATGGTGGTTTCTCACCACCCTTAGTCCTCTAACAGCTCTCTTACGTCGGGTTTTGTTGTATCTAATGGCTTTTCCTTGCCTGGTTCATGCCGTCCTGGTTCGATCCCTAGTAAGATCTTCTTATTTTTGCCTAAACCTATGGATTTCTAAACCTATTTCTTCGTCTCTATGTTATTTTGCAAAACCCTAATTTTGTCCTTTGGCTTTCTCAGATCTGTATAGATATGAGATGAGTTAAACCTATTTCATGTGTTTCTTATGAAAAACTTCTGATTTTCAAATGGATTTTCATTTTCCTAAACTAGGGTTTCTTGAAAATCTTTCTTCAAAAACGTTTTCTGATTTTAAGTGTTTAATCTCCTGTTCTTATGTGTTTTCGACTGATTTTGTTAAGTTTATTTAACCCTAACTAGTTTATGCTAAACCCCCCAATTTTTTGACACTTTGTTTGGATTCTAAGCTTGTTCGTGTTATTTTCTACATGATTTGGTTCTGTACTTAGAGTCGCATGGCTTCTCCTTCGTCTAATTTGAATACCTGGTGATTTTACCCTAGTATGTCTCTATTAGGGTTTCAGATTCGATCCTTTTTGTTTATATTTGGCTTATCTGCTTATTCATGGAAACCTATGTTATTTTTCTTAAAATCAGTATTATTTTGAGTCCTTGATTCACTTATTTGTTGATTTTCGGTTATTTCCCTATTTTCATAACTTTTAATTATTTCTTGCCTTATTTCTGACTAACTGTGATATTTACGGATTCTTACTAATTATTTCCTTAATTAAAGATCTTGTTTATTTATCCCTAATTACCTACTTCGTACCTAAGTTTATTTGATTTCTTTCCTTAATTATCTGCCCTGCTTTTTACCGTTAACCGGTTACCCCTTAATTAGAGGAAGACCTTACTGATTTTATGCATGATTGATTCTGTAATTTTCCCTAATTACTGAACAATTGATTTTTTACCTTATTTTGTCTAGCTCTCAACTGCTATATATATACTCTCCTCTATCCTCACTTCTACACACATGAACACTAGTTCAAAAACTCTCTCTTACACTTAAAAGCTCTCTGCTCTTTCTTGTTAGTTACAACTTTCACTGAACTAGCCGGCTATAAGCCAAGCTAGTTATTGGGCCACTTCTGCTCTATATTCTGTGTTGTCTCTCCTTAACGGGTATGTCCTAGTTCAATTTCAAAGTCCAAACTCTATGTGTTCTATTACTGCTTTAGTTCATTTATTTCCAGTCATGTTCATGCTTACTATCTTGTTGTTCAATATGCAACTAATATGTCTACACCACTCTGTCTAATTGTTGTTTCACCTAGCATGTATGAATTCTGTCCTGTTTAACTTGTGATTAGTAAGTCTAAGGATCTACTTATTGCTTTACCTAGCATGCCTCGACCAAATTTGTTCTATGTATATCAGCATGTTTGATTGTTTGCCTAACCTGTTTACTTAGGTTCTGGTTTAATATGCTTTGCTAAGTTGCCTAATATCTCAAATAACTCTGGTTCTATGCTTACTTTGTCCAGTGTAATATGTTTCCTTGATTGTTCTGTGATCCATGCTCTATGTCTCTACTACCAGTTGTATGACTAACTCCTTAATCCTATAAAACTATTGAAAACATTTTTGTGCTTCACTACCCATTAATATGTTCTATATGTCCCCAATTCCCACTACCCATGTGTGAAATTTGTTGTTAAGTGGTGCTGGACTTGTTTGTTTTATAACTAACTAGGTTGTTTTTGTTGATTTTCAAAGAGTATTCTCACACTGTTCTCCAACTGTTTTTCTATTAAATCAATCCTCATTTTCAGAAAACTCCTTTACTTATTGAATCATTTCAGTACTGTTTTCCTGTCAAAACCTTTTCAAAGCTATGTCAAGCACTCTCACTTTACTCCTAAGTCCCTAGGTTCTGCCCATCCAGTGTGTGTACTGCCTTGGGATCCCTTTGAGATCCCTCTGAACTCTGGCACACTGGGGTTAGCCCTTCCACAATGCACTTACTCAATCCTTGTTATAAAAGCCTAGGTGTGAGCACTGCCCGGGATCCTTGAGGTCCTTAGGGAACTCTGACACACTTGGATATGAAATTGGCTATGAAATCCTTGGCATTTGAGATCATTGAAGGCCTGGCCTTACCAGGTTATACTTTGGGCCTACTTCAGGCTCCCTATAGTTAATTTGCTTTTGATTTATGTAATTCATTCCGCCATTGGTCTGTAATAATTATTTGTAAACAGATATTAGGAGGCTAGTGAAAATGAGAGGGTAGCTGTATGATCTTGTTGATAATACTAGCTAGAAAGCATGATATAGATTTTCTGTGAATTTGCATTAGAATCCATGTCTTAGGACTAATGTGTTCATTTGCATCCAAAATCATGCTAAACACACATTAGATATCATGTTCTTAGGACTCCACGTTTATTGCTTCAGCATTCTTTACATTACTATTCCATGCTTTAATTTGGCACAAGTACTTTCACTTAGAAATCTTGCTATTAGGTCAATGAATAACTATAATAAAATTGACTTTCCTATATGCATTTAGATACCATGTTCTAGGAATTCTGTTTGCATTTGTTTGAATACGCCTAGTTTAATTAAAATAAGTAACTGATCCTGAAAAGGCATAAAAATAGTCTCACATATAGGTGTATGTTCTCTGAGTATAACTGATACCAATAACCCCTTTTTTAAAGGTTTGTGCCGCCTAGAAAAACATGTTGTAGGTTAAAAACTTATGAACTGTTTAATAATTCTTGCAATTACGATTGTATACAGTCCCACGCTTAGGCAAGCCTTAGCAATTAATCTCTATATAAACTGGAAACTGCGTTTTGATTGTGTTAAGCTGCTTAAGTTTCACAGGATTTAAAATCAGTAGGCAAACTGATTAGGACCCTGCCATTGAGTTTGTAAAACAGTGTTGCATGTTCTGTATATTCATGTTCACCTAGACATCCTGTCCTAAGAGTTTTCTAAAAAACTGCTTGTATCTGTGTTTGAGACGTGCTGTTTATTTGCATTATATGTGTGGAGGTAAACCTGAGCCTTCGTATTCCTACTTTCACTTATGTGCTGGTCCTACATGTTATTTGCTTGTCACCTAGATTTTTCCCTTTTAAATACCTTAGGGGTTGTTTAGAACTGCCCAGATTTAGAGGTCCTAAACTCCTTTGAGACCGCAAGGAAATGACGGGTAACAACATGCTTAGAGTTCGTTAAATAAAAACTTGCTTAATAACCACTAAGGGGTAGGATAATGGGTAGAAAAGGATATGATGACCTGTGCGCTAATTCCACGTGTAGCCCCTCATTGAGGAGTGATTATCGGGCATTGCATGGATATGATCCTATAGGATAAACAACTTAGGACCCCTTTCACCCATTTACATATGTGTGCTTAGACTGCTAATCTTCTAAAGCCTTTATTTGTTTACATATGTGTGCTTAGACCGCTAATCTGTTAAAACTTGTAATTGTTTACATATGTGTGCTTACACTCTTTATTTGCACTTGATTAATTCACAAAGTAAGTTTGGCCGGGACCCACAATTGTGGACTTCGAGGGGTGACTAACACCTTCCCCTTGAAGTAACTTCAAGCCCTTACCCAATCTCTGGTTATACAATTAGTGTTATAAGTGACCCGTAGTAGGTGCCCTAACGCACCTTAATTCGTTAGGTGCCGACTCTTCAAACTCCTTATATTCCTTTTGGGGCCCTTCCTAAAAGGAAACGAGTTGTCCCAATAATGTTGAAAGCCCCGACTAATTCGAAAAGAGAAAAAAAAGGGGGCGCGACACTACTGCCGCTACTTCTCAGGTCGGGGGAGGCACTCAAACTCCAGCTGCCCAGACACTTGAGCAGGTTACCCAGGGCTTCTGATACCGGGGGAAGCTCCAGTCCAGCCGGTTGCCCCTGCCTTGGACTTTGTGGTTTTAGCTTTGGCACATGATGAGCAACACAGGTTGGAGAGGTTTAGCAGACTTCAGCCTTTGACTTTGAGTGGTACTGAGGGCGAGGATGCCCAGAGCTTCTTAGACAAGTGTCAGAGGATTCTTCGCACAACAGGGATATTGGAAGCCTGTGGGGTCCCATTTACTACCTTCCAGTTCTCAGGAGATGCACTTGCTTGGTGGGAGTCCTACGAGAGGCGTAGACTTGTTGATGCAACACCCCTTACCTAGCACCAGTTCTCTATTCTCTTATTGGAGAAGTATGTCCCGCAGTCCCGCAGGGAGGATCTGCGCAGGGAGTTGAGCAGTTGTGCCAGACGGACATGACCGTGATGCAGTATGAGATGAGGTTCTCTGAGCTAGCCCGTTGTGCTATTTGGCTAGTTCCCACAGATAGAGAGAGGATCAGGAGGTTCGTTGATGGCCTCACTTACCAGCTTCATATTTTTTTAACTAGGGAAAGGGTATCTGGCACCTCTTTTAAGGAGGTGGTTAACATTTCCAGAGAGATTAATTCAGTTCGCCCCAGGAGCGAGTTGAGAGGGATGCCAAGAGGTCCCGAGGATCTGGTAGTTTTGGTGGTGTTCATTCAGGAGGTCAGTCTAGGAACAGAAGAGGCCGTTCATTTAGGCCTCCTCAACCAGTCTGCCCAGCCTACAATAGTGCTTCATCGGGGTATGGTCCCCGCAGCTCTCATCCGACCCATTCATCATTCGATGCTCTTCCAGTCCAGAGTTCATCTCGGACACCATCAGTTCAGGGTTCCTCAACACATGGTTCTTCTAGTGGTTATTCCGATTCTAGGGGTTCCCTTCAGCCCCCACCATCATTTGCTGAGAGAGGCTGGTTTGAGTGTGGTGATCCGGGTCATATCAAGAGGTATTGTCCCCGTCTTTCAGGTGGTTCATTCCAGTAGAGGGGCCTGCCTTCACCAGTTACTACACCAACCACCCAGGCAGCTAGGGGTGGGGGTCAGTCAGCTAGTGGCCGCCCTAGAGGGGGAGGTCGATCAGGTGGAGGTCAGGCTCGTTTCTATGCACTCCTAGCCAGAACAGATGCTATGGCCTCAGATGCAGTGATTATAGGTATTGTCTCAGTCTGTCACCGAGATGCTTCGATCTTATTTGATCCTGGTTCCACGTATTCTTATGTTTCCTCATACTTTGCCCATTTTCTGGATATGCCCCGTGAGTTTTTAGTTACATCTGTTCATGTGTTGACTCCGGTGGGCGATACTATTGTTGTTGACCGGGTTTACCGGTCTTGTGTGATATCTATTGGAGGTCTGGAGACCTGAGTGGATCTGTTATTACTTAGCATGGTCGACTTTGATGTGATATTGAGCATGGACTGGTTATCTCCGTGTCATGCAGTTCTTGATTGTCACGCTAAGACCGTCACGTTAGCGATTTTAGGATTTCTGAGGGTTGAGTGGAGAGGTTCTGTTGAGTATGTGCCTAGTAGGGTGATTTCTTACCTGAAGGCCCAATATATGGTGGAGAAAGGATGTTTGTCATATTTGTCCTTTGTGAGGGTTGTCAGTGTTGATACTCCCACTATTGATTCTGTTCCCGTGGTCCATGATTTTTCGGACGTGTTTCCTGCGGACCTGCTAGGCATGCCACATGACAGGGATATTGATTTTGGTATTAACTTGGTGCCGGACACTCAACCTATTTCTATTCCTCCATATCGTATGGCACCAGTGGAGTTGAAGGAATTGAAGGAGAAGCTTCTGGAACTCCTAGATAAGGGGTTCATTCGGCCTAGTGTGTCACCTTGGGGTGCACCGATGTTGTTTGTAAAGAAGAAAGATGATTCCATGAGAGTGTGTATTGACTACAGGCAGTTGAAGAAGGTTACAGTCAAGAATAAGTATCCCTTGCCTCACATTGATGATTTGTTTGACCAGCTTCAGGGAGCCAGGGTGTTCTCCAAGATCGATTTGAGATCCGGGTATCATCAGCTGAAGCTTCGAGATTAAGACATTCCCAAGACAGCTTTCAGAACTCGTTATCGCCATTGTGAGTTTATGGTGATGTCTTTTGGGTTGACCAATGTCCCAACAACATTCATGCATTTGATGAACAACGTGTTTCAACTGTACTTGGATTCCTTGGTTATTGTGTTTATTGATGAAATCCTGGTATATTCTCGTAGCCAGGAGGAGCACGCTCAGCATTTGAGAGTTGTGTTGGAGAGACTGAGGGAGGAGAAACTTTATGCAAAGTTCTCCAAGTGTGAGTTTTGGCTTGGCTAAGTAGCTTTCTTGGGGCACGTGGTGTCCAGTGAAGGTATTCAGGTTGATTCGAAGAAGATAGAGGCGGTGCAGAGTTGGCCCAGACTGTCCTCAGCTATAGAGATTAGGAGCTTCCTTGGTTTGGCGGGATATTACCGTCGCTTTGTGGAGGGGTTTTCTTCTATTGCTTCACCTTTGATCAAATTGACCCAGAAGGGTGCTCTATTCAGGTGGTCGGACGAGTGTGAGGAGAGCTTTCAGAAGCTCAAAACTGCATTGACCACAACTCCAGTGTTAGTATTGCCATCAACTTTAGGTTCTTATATAGTATATTGCGATGCCTCGAGGATAGGCATTTGTTATGTTTTGATGCAAGAGGGTAGGGTGATTGCCTACGCCTCACGCTAGTTGAAGACTCATGAGAAGAATTATCCCGTACATGATCTCGAGCTAGCAGCCATTGTTCACGCCTTGAAGATCTGGCGTCATTATTTGTATGGGGTCCATTGTGAGGTTTTTACTGATCACCGTAGTTTGAAGCATCTATTTAAGCAAAATGATTTGAATTTGCGTCAGAGGAGATGGTTGGAGCTTCTCAAGGACTATGACATCAGTATTCTATACCATCCAGGAAAGGCCAATGTAGTGGCTGATGATAAGCTATAATTACGTATTTTAGTCGCTTATTACAATCTAATTTACTGCACTTTAATTGAGTTTGAGCTTTAATCTCTAGTGTTTTGCACTAACTGTGTGTTTTATGCCTTGTAGGAGTGACTTCGAGCTATATAGATGTTATGGAATGAATTCAAGTGATTTGGAGCTTTGAAGTCTGAGTAAAAGTCCAAGGAATTAAGCCGGGATTGTTTTCGGGGTCAAATTTGATAGTTAAGAACAAACGAAGACTCGAGTAGGTATATTGCGCACTGTCTAGTAACATAGATATAACTGTTTACTCCAAACTCCATTTGGGCTATATAATAGATTTTTGGAAAGCTAACTCAAAGGGCTACAACCGCGGACCTGACGCGCAAATGGAGCAGAAACTTTTCAATATGCGCGACCAATAGCGTGATCTTAGCGCGGCCGCGCTACTTTAGACCTGAAAAACTGTCCTTTCTCGCGTAGGATAAGGTATAATTGTTTGGGCCCGACCCTACTTGGTATATATACATGGAAAAACGTATTTTGAGAGTTTTGGACACACTTTTGACACAAAATTCGACCTAAGGAGGTGGAGACACTATAGGAGCAAGGCGGGGAATTCTTCTACGGGTTGTTCCTTCATGTTCCTATTTTTCATTGTTGGTTATGACTTTTAGTATTGTATTTTTACATATGAATAGCTAAGTTGTTATCTTGGGTTTTGACGGAACCTATTGAAGGATGAAATTCTTGCTATGTTAATATAGATTTGCAAAAGTTTAGTATATATTTGTTTAACTATGTTCTTATTGTAGTTAATTGAAAGGATCCTCAATTAGTTGTTCCTATTTAGTATGTATTACTCGGGAGAGAGTGCATAATTAGGTAGTTGTTGAACAACACCACTCCTGACGTATGTGAGGAATCAATAACCAAGGGTTTAAATGTGGGATTAGGGATAACGAAACCTTGGGTACGATCTAAGTGAGCTGTTATTAAAGCCAGCTAGCGTAACTCGGGAGAGTATGTCTAGTAAATTATCGTAATTACTCAGGAGAGATTTACGGTAGTAAGAGTGCTCATGGTCGATAGAGAAGATTAAGAAAATTTATATAAAACATAGCAGGAAGGGATTTCATCAATAGGGGAAATCATAACTTTAGACCTCATTAGTTATGTCTCAAATTTCATCCTTGTTAGTTGATAATTTTACTGCTTTATAATAGTTGTTACTTAATTAGTTAGAAATAAATATTATAATCTCTATAATTAGGAAATTGTTTGGACTTGTGTTCTTAGCAATATTGAACAATTATAGCGAAGCCTTAGTTCTCTGTGGGATTCTACTCTGGACTTGTAAACCGGATTATATTTGCAACGACCACTTAGTCCTTTTCATAAGGTATAGTTGGGTGTGATCAGTGGCCGATGCCTTGAATCGCAGAGCAGAGAGTTTAGCGAGTCTAGGATGTCTCTCAGCAGTAGAGAGACCATTAACACTTGATGTTCAGGACTTAGCAGGTCAGTTTGTGAGATTAGATTTATCGTAGCCTAACCAGGTGTTGGCTAGCGTAGCTTTCGGGTCTTCTTTTTATGACCGGATCAGAGAGCGCCAGTATGATGACCCACACTTGCTCGTTCTTCAGGACAGGTTCCGACGAGGTGATGCTACAGATGTAGTTATTGGTGATGATGGGTTTATGAGTATGCAGGGTCGGATTTGTGTGCCCAATGTGGATGGGCTTCGAGAGTTGATTCTAGCAGAGGCCCATAGCTCGCGGTATTCCATCCATCTGGGTGCCGCGAAGATGTATCAGGATCTGAGACAACATTATTGGTGGAGGCGGATGAAGAAGGATATTGTTGAGTTTGTAGCTCGGTGTCTCAACTGTCAGCAGGTCAAGTATGAGCACCAGAGACCAGGTGGATTGCACCAAAGGTTCGATATTCCGGAGTGGAAGTGGGAGCGGATCACCATGGACTTTGTAGTTGGGCTCCCACAGACTTCGAGGAGGTTCGTTGTTATATGGGTTATTGTGGATCGGTTGACCAAGTCCGTGCACTTCATTCCTGTCAGTACTATATATTCTTCGGAGCGGTTAGCTGAGATTTACACCCGGGGGATTGTCGGTTGCATGGTGTCCTAGTTTCTATCATTTCTGACAAAGGTGCACAGTTTGCATCTCAGTTTTGGAGGACCGTGCAGAGATAGTTGGGTACTCCAGTCGAGTTGAGCATGACATTTCATCCTTAGACAGATGGGCAGTCAGAGCGTACTATTCAGATTTTGGAGGACATGTTGCGTGCCTGTGTCATTGATTTTGGGGGTTCAAGGGACCAGTTTCTTCCACTCGTAGAGTTTGCTTATAATAATAGTTATCAGTCGAGTATCCAGATGTCTCCCTATGAGGGTTTATATGGGAGGAGGTGTAGATCTCCAGTTGGTTGGTTCGAGCTGGGTGAGGCTAGGCTATTAGGCACAGATTTAGTTCAAGATGCGTTGGATAAGGTGAAGTTGATTCAGGAGCGACTTCGCACGACGCAGTATAGACGGAAGAGATATGCAGACCGGAAGGTACGGGATGTGTCTTTCATGGTTGGGGAGAAAGTACTACTGAAGGTGTCACCCATGAAGGGTGTTATGCGTGTCGGGAAGAGGGGAAAGTTGAGTCCTCGGTTCATTGGGACTTTTGAGGTGCTTCAGAGGGTTGGAGAGGTGGCCTATAGACTTGCTTTGCCACCCAGCTTATCGAGTGTTCATCCGGTGTCTCATGTTTCGATGCTCCAGAAGTATGTTAGTGACCCGTCTCATGTTTTAGACTTTAGCACGTTTTAGCTTGAGGGTGATATGTCATATGAGGTAGAGCCAGTGGCTATTTTGGGTCGACAGTTCAGAAGGTTGAGGTCTAAGGATATAGCTTCAGTAAAGGTGCAGTAGAGAGGGCAGCCGGTCGAGGAGGTCACCTGAGAGACCGAGCGGGAGATGCAGAGCAGATATCCTCACTTATTTGAGACTCCGGGTATGTTTCTAAACTTGTTCGTGGACGAACGTTTGTTTAAAATGGGGAGAATGTAACGACCCGACCGGTCATTTCGTGAGATTAGCTCTGTTTCCTCTGTTTCAACTTTGTCATATGTTAATTAACCTAATTATGATATGTTGGGTCGGTTGGTTCAGGTTTGGAGTGGTCGTGGTGAGAATTGAGACACTTAGTCTCTTAAATGAGTTGTATAGTTGGAAAAGTCAACCAGGAGTTGACTTTTAGGAAAACGACCTCGGAATGTGGATTTTATAGCTCGGATAGCCTTGTTAGGTTATCTGGGACTTAGGAGTGTGTTCGGAATGTGAATTTGAGGTCTGGAGTAGAATTAGGCTTGAATTGGCGAAATTGAGTTTTTGGCGATTTCCGGTTGTTAGTGGAAAATTAGCTATCGGGGTCGGAATGCGATTCCAAAAGTTGGAACAGGTTCGTAGGGTCATTTTGGATGTGTTTATAAATTTTCAAGTCAATCAGATGTGTTTTGGATGGTTTCGGCATCTTTGGCGAAATTTAGAAGTTTCAAAGTTCATAGGCTTGAATCCGAGGTGAATTTGGTGTTTTTGCATTGTTTTGGGTGTTTCGAAGGGTCGACTAAGTTTGAATGAGGTTGTGGGAGGTGTTGGAATGTTTGGTTGAGGTCCCAAGGGCCTCGGGTGAGTTTTGGGTGGTTAACGGTTCAGTTTTTGGTCTTGGGTGATGGCAGATTTTTCTAGTGTTTTGGTTTTGGTTTTCTCCTACACGATCGCGTAGGCTTAGTGGAGGGGGACGGGTAAGTTGTACTATGTGATCGCAGAAGGGAGTATGCGATCGCGTGAGAGGGCATCCTTTGAGCTTCGCGAACGCGTGGTCTTGTTCTCGTTCGCGTAGAAGAAAGGGAGCACGTGAGGCCGGGATGGTTATGATTCGCGATCGCGTGAAGAGTTAGGCGATCGCGTGGGGTTGGGTTTCACTGAATCGCGATCGTATTTTGATGTCTGCGATCCGTAGGGTAAGCTTGGGCAATGATATTTTTTGTTCTTCGCGATCGCGTGGGTAATTCCGCTATCGCAGTGAATAAATACCTGGGCAGAAACTTTAAGTTCAAAAACGAGGGTTTAGTCCATATTTTCAAAAACCCATTAGAGAGCTCGGGATAAGGTGAAATTTTGAAGGGATATTCAGTGGATTTATTGGGGTAAGTATTCTTCAATCACATTTGGTTTAATTCCATGATTTAGTCTTGATTTTTATCATTTAATTTGAGGAATTTGAGTAGAAATTGGGGAAAAATGGGAGGAAAGTTTGAGAAATTCTTTTGATGATTTGAGTGGGAAATTGAGGTCGAATTTTGATGAATTCGATATGGGTAGACTCGTGAGGGAATGAAGATTCTAGTTTTGTGATTTTGTATTGAATTCCGAGACGTGGGCCCGGGGGTTGGGTTTGGCCAATTTCGGGATTTTTGGTTAATTTTAATAATTTTCGAGTGGGTTTTGTTCCTTAGCATATATTGATGGTAAAAATCTGATTTTTGGTAGATTTGGAGCACCCAGAGACCGACCTAGAGGCAAATGCACTGTGGACTAGGATTTTAGCCGGTTTTAAGGTAAGTAACATTTCCAAACTTGGTTATGAGGGTTTGAAACCCCGAATTATATGATATTTGACTGTAATTAAGGTGACGCACATGGCAAGTGACGGGCTTGCGGGCGTGCACTGAGTAAATTGTGGCCTGGCTCATCTCATGTCACTTTGTAGTAGCTATTACTGATTAATACCCGCATTTCTATTAATGAGGTAATGTGAACATGTTAGAAATCATGTTAAGTACAAAAGCTAAGGCTTCACGCCAAAAATGCTATGACCAGAGTGGTCATTATTAATGTCTCATCATGTGATTCATTGATTTCTTATACTCAGTCCTGCCATAACATATTATTTCATGTATCAGTCTCAGAAGTTGTATTCTGTACACATTTATCATTGTTTCGGGTTGATTATGCATCTGTGAGCCATATGAGTGAGACTGGAGAGTAGCAACTGAGTGAGGACAAGTGCCTGTTATTGAGACAGTTATGAGATCGGACTGCACACTGCAGCGATACTCCGATCATGCCTTCGTTGGCTTGATATAGCGCTTGGGCTTATAAGAGCCCCTTCGGAGTCTTTACACCCCCAGTAAGCGCATTGATATTGAGGTATTGATCGTCCTTGGACATGGATCTTGTCCAAGTGTTGTATTCCGGATATGGATCTTCTACATGGGGCTGGATTAGCCTTTTCCTCAGTACCGAGTGACTACAGTCACCAATGATTATGTACATTCTGGGCCGGACCTTCCCTGGGCCTGAGAGCCATATACGGTACTGAGTGGACTACAGTGTGAGGGCTGAGAGCACTGTGTGCATTTCCACACTGGTTTCATATATTTATATATTGGCATGTAGAGTATACTGGCATACTTGGCTTATTTTTGTTCATTTTCTGATAAACTGTTAACGTGTCTAATTTCTGTACGTTGTTTATTGTAAATTCTGAGGTTTTGTCTGTCACTACCTCTCAGCCCATAGTTTGGGTTCGTTACTTCTGAGTTTGTGTACTCACGTTAGCCTCTGCACCTTGTGTGCAAATCAAGGTTCAGCGAGGCCCGGTAGCGGTGGTTGATTGACTGATAGAGTTCCAAGGAGTCATTGAGGTAGCAGCTGGCAATCGCAACCTCGATTTCTCCTTCTTTATCTTCCGGTCACACTTTCATGATTACCCGTCACCTTATGACCTGACGACCCAAAATAGCCACTGGCTCTACCTCATAAGACATATAACCCTAAAGCTGAACCGTGCTAAAGTCCAAAACATGAGACAGGTCACAAATATACTTTCGGAGCATGGAAACATGAAATACCGGATGAACACTCGATAAGCTGGGTGGTAAAGCAAGTCTATACCACCTCTCCAACCCTCTGAAGCACCTCAAATGGCCCAATGAACCGGGGACTCAACTTGCCCCTCTTCCCGAACCGCATAACACCCTTCATGGGTGACACCTTCAACAATACCTTCTCCCCACCCATGAAAGACACATCCCGGACCTTCCGGTCCGCATAACTCTTTTGCCTAGACTGCGCCGTGCAAAGCGCTCCTGAATCAACTTCACCTTATCCAACGCATCCTGTACCAAATCCGTACCCAATAGCCTAGCCTCACCCGGCTCAAACCAACCGACAGAAGATCTACACCTCCTCCCATATAAAGCCTCGTACGGAGCCATCTGAATACTTGACTAATAACTATTATTATATGCAAACTCCGCGAGTGGCAGAAACTGGTCCCACGAACCCCCAAAATCAATGACACAAGCACGCAACATGTCCTCAAAAATCTGAATGGTGCGCTTGGAGTGTCCGTCTGACTGAGGATGAAATGTTGTGCTTAACTCAACCTAAGTACCCAACTCTCTCTACACGACCCGCCAAAACTGCGATGTGAACTAAGTACCTCAGTCAGAAATGATAGAAACAGGGAAACCATGCAATCGGAAAATCTTCCGGATATAAATCTCAGCTAACCGCTCCGAAGAATAAATAGTACCAACAGGAATGAAGTGCGGAGACTTGGTCAGCCTATCCATAATAACCCATATAACATCGATCTCCTTGAAGTCCGTGGGAGCCACACTACAAAGTCCATGGTGATCCGTTCCCACTTCCACTCTAGAATATCCAACCTCTGATGCAATCCACCTGGTCTCTGGTGCTCATACTTGACCTGCTGAAAATTGAGACACCTAGCTACAAATCCCACAATATCCTTCTTCATCCGCCTCCACCAATAATGTTGTCTCAGATCCTGGTACATCTTCGCGACACCCGGATGGATAGAGTATCGCGAGTTGTGCGCCTTTGCTAGAATCAACTCTCGAAGCCCATCGACATTAGGCACACACATCCGACCCTGCATCCTCGAAACACCATCATCACTAATAACTACATCCCTGACATCACCTCGCCGGACCCTATCCTAAAGTACGAGCAAGTGAGGGTCATCATACTGGCGCTCTCTAATACGGTCATAAAGAGAAGACCAGGAAGCTACACAAGCCAATACATGGCAGGGCTCTGATAGATCCAATCTCACCAACTGGCCCGCTAAGGCCTGAACAACAAGTGCTAATGGTCGCTCTACTGCAAGAAGATATGCTAGACTCCCCAAACTCTCTGCTCTATGACTCAAGGCATCGGCCACCACATTGGCCATCCCAGGATGGTATAAATTAGTGATATCATAGTCCCTGAGAAGCTCCAACCATCTCCTGTGATGCAAATTCAGATCCTTCTGCTTAAACAGTTGCTGCAAACTACGGTGGTTAGTTAAAACCTCACAATGCACCCCATATAAATAATGACGCCAAATCTTCAAGGCGTGAAAAGTAGGTGCAAGATCGAGGTCATGCACTGGGTAATTCTTCTCATGAGTCTTAACTGGCGCGAGGCGTAGGCAAATCACCCTACCGTCCTGCATCAAAACACAAGTGATGCCTATCCTCGAGACATCACAATATACGATATAGGAACCTGAAGCTGATGGAAATACTAACATTGGAGCCGAGGGCAAAGCAGCCTTGAGCTTCTGAAAGCTCTCCTCACACTCGTTCGACCACCTGAACGGAGCACCCTTCTGGGTCAATTTGGTCAAGGGCGAAGCAATAGAAGAAAACCCCTCCAAAGCGACAGTAATACCTCGCCAAACCAAGGAAGCTCCTAATCTCTGTAACTGAGGACGGTCTGGGCCAACTCTGCACCGCCTCTATCTTCTTTGGATCAACCGAAATACCCTCACTGGACACCACATGTCCCAAGAAAGCTATTGAGCCAAGCCAAAACTCACACTTGGAGAACTTTGCATAAAGCCTCTCCTCCCTCAATCTCTGCAATACAACTCTCAAATGCTGAGCATGCTCCTCCTCGCTACGAGAATATACCAGGATGTCATCAATGAACACAATAACAAAGGAATCTAAATACTGCTAGAACACGTTGTTCATCAAATGCATGAACGGTGTTGGGGCATTGGTTAGCCCAAAAGACATCACCATAAACTCATAGTGACCATAACGAGTCCTGAAAGTTGTCTTGGGAATATTTGAAACCCGAATCTTCAGTTGATGATACCCGGACCTCAAATCAATCTTAGAGAACATCTTGGCTTCTTGAAGCTGGTTAAACAAATCATCAATACGAGGCAACCAATACTTATTCTTGACTGTAACCTTGTTCAACTACTTGTAGTCAATACATATTCTCATGGAACCATCTTTCTTATTCACAAACAATACCGGTGCACCCCAAGGTGAGACACCAGGCCGAATGAACCCCTTATATAGGAGTTCCTGAAGCTCTCTTTCAATTACTTCAACTCTGCCGGTGCCATACGATATGGTGGAATAGAAATGGGCTGAGTGCCCGGTACCAAATCAATACCAAAATCAATATCCCTGTCAGGTGGCATGCCTAGGAGGTCAGCAGAAAACACGTGCAGAAAATCACAAACCACAGGAACTGAATTAATAGTGGGAGTCTCAGCACTGACATCCCTCACAAAATCAAAATAAGACAATCACCCTTTCCCCACCATACACTGAGCCTTCAGGTATGAAATCACCCTACTAGGCACATACTCAATAGAAACTCTCCACTCAACCCTCAGAAATCCCGGCATCGCTAAGGTCACGGTCTTAGCGTGAGAGTCTAGAACAACATGACACGGAGATAGCCAATCCATGCTTAATATCACATCAAAGTCCACCATGCTAAGCAAAAATAGATCTACTCGGGTCTCCAGACCCCCAATAGATATCACACATGACCGATACACACGCTCCACAACAATAGTATCGCCTACCGGAGTCGACACATGAAAAGATGTAACTAAGGACTCACGAGGCATATCCAGAAAATGGGCAAAATATGATGAAACATAGGAATACGTGGAATCAAGATCAAATAAGATCGAAGCATCTTAGTGATAGACTTAGACAATACCTGTAATCACTGCATCTGAGTCCATAACATCTGGTCTGGCTGGAAGTGCATAAAAATGAGCCTGACCTCCACCTAATCGACCTCCCCCTCTAGGGCGGCCTCTAGCTGTATGACCCCCACACCTTGCTGCCTGGGTAGGTGGTGAAGTGACTGGAGCTGAAGTCGAGGGATGACTCTTCTGCTGAGATTGACACCCAAGAAGGCGAGGACAATATCTCCTCATATGTCCAAACTCCCTACACTAATAACAACTCCCTGGAGCTGGAGACGGGGACTGAAGGGAACCCCTAGCCCAAGGATAACCACTAGAAGAACCATGCATAGAAGAACCCTGAACCGATGGTGCTCGAGATGAAGAGCGGCCCGGATGAGAACCGCGGGGTGCATGCCCTGATGATGGACCACTATAGGCTAGGCGGGCTAGCTGAGGAGGCCTAAATAGGCGGCCTTTGCTATGCTAAAACTGACCCCTGGAGGGAGCACTGCTGAAGCTACCAGATCCTTGAGGCCTCTTGGTCTCCTTCTCATCTCGCTCCTGACAGCGAATTTGCCTCAATATGCCGGGAAATATCCACAATCTGCTCAAAAGTAGTACTCGATATCCTCTCTCTAGTCATCAGAATACGAAGATGATAAGTGAGGTCATCCATGAACCTCCTGATCCTCTCTCTCTCTCTCTCAGTAGGGAACAAATTTGTAGCATGATTGCGTCACTGTCAACTCATCTTGACGCAACTGCTCAAACCGTCTACGCAGATTCTCTCTGCAAGACTAGGAACCTACTTCTCTAAGAAGAGAGTGGAAAACTGCTGCCAAGTAAGGGGCGCTGCACCAACAGGACTACGCCTCTCATAAGACTCCCACCAAGTGAATGCAGCTCCTGAGAACTGGAAAGTAGTAAACGAGACCCCACTGGTCTCCAATATCCCTGAAGTGCGAAGAATCCTCTAATACTTGTCTAAGAAACACTGGGCATCCTCACCCTCAACACCACTGAATGTCGGAGGCTGAAGTCTACCAAATATCTCCAACCTACGTTGCTCGTCATCTGGCATGACTAGAATCACATAATCCTGGACGAGTGCAACCGGCTTGGCTGGAGGTTCCCCCGGTGTTTGGAGTCCCTGAATGACCTGCTCAGGTGTACGGGCGGCAGAAGTCTGGGTGCCTCCCCCGGCCTGAGAAGTAGAGGTTGTAGTAGAAACAACAATTGTGTGTGCTACACTGGTGCACACGGTCAGAATTTGGGCCAAAGTCTCCTGAAGACCCGGAACCACAATAGGCACTACCGGTGCCTGAGCTGGTCTCGCTGGAACATCTACGGCGAGGACATGATCCGGAAAAATAGGTGGGTCTACGGGTACTGCCCTGGCTGCTGCGTGGGCTGCACCCATACCTCTACCACGGCCTCGACCGCAACTTCGACCCCTCACGGGCCTAGCTGGTGTCTGATCATCCTGCCCGGTAGCGCGTGTCCTCACCATATGTGAGAGAATGAAACAACAGAAGTTTAGATTTCTAGAATCAACAGATTGGCACAACAGAATTCAAGGATATGAGATTGTTCCTAAGGGTTCTACAGCCTCTCGAAGATAAGTACAAACGTCTCCGTACCGATACGCAAGACTCTACTAAACCTGCTCATGACCGGTGAGTCCTGTGTAACCTAGGCTCTCATACCAACTTGTCACGCCCCCAAACCTAAACTGGCCGTGATGGCCACTATCGTGATACTAGGCTAGCTAATTTACCGAGAATAACATATAAGGTTTTCCATTTAATACATAAGTTTTCCAATATTCATTACAATTCTGTTTTAAGCATTTCAAAACAATTAAAGTAGCCAAATGTCTAAACATAGCCCGAACACATGGAGTCAACCGTCATGAGCATCTAAAAAGTGATACAGTACGATACCATTTCATTACTACTACAAGTGTGGGAATAGGTAAAAATGATATAATAAGAAGGGAAAGGGCCATGCTGCGGACGCCGAACAGCTACCTCAAATCCCCAAATGAGCTCCAAAGAGAGTGTGAATCAGCTAGCGCTCAGACTCCGTACCTGGATCTGCACACAATGTGCAGGGAGTAACGTGAGTACGCAAACTCAGTAAGTAACAATTATAACTAAAGACTTAAGTGTAGTGACGAGCATATAAAATAAGGGAAAACCATGTGATAAACAACAGTAGAATAAATACATCAAATCAGGAATCCATCTTCCGAATAATTTTCATAATAATTCCAAGTTTCCGTTTAACAACTCGTATAAACATTTGTTCGACATTTTCATTAGAGGCTCAAGGTAAAGAAGAGTGAAAACAGTAGTTTCATAAAAAGGTCAGCCCTTCGGGCACAGTGTCTCTCACAAATAAAGCCTCTCGGGCAAGCCTCTCAGTCACTCGTGACTCTACTCTCATAAGTCAATGCTCACACTCAACAGGTGCCATATAATAACCATTGCAGCGTGCATCCCGATCCATATATATATATATATAATGCTACGGCGTGCTAACCGATCCATAACTATCCTCACAGTCCGGCTCTCGGCCTCACTTAGTCATCCTCACTAGCCACTCGGGCAACTCATCACAAGTCACAGGGACTCAACCCAAAATATCTTTCATTACTCTAAAACAGTGTGATAAACAGTGAACATGTATAAATCATGACTGAGTTTATATTTTCTATCAAAACAGTGTGAGAATAGTAGTAAAATACCCGTGAGGGTCCAAACAGGTAGGCACAAGTCCCCAAACATGGCGTACAACCCAAAATATAGTATAAATCTCTAAAAACACGGGATATCATAAGATTTCAAATTAAATACGCGGCTTAGTAGTCGCTACAAGTTGGACCAAGTCAAAATCCCTACCGGTGCACGCCCACACGCTCGTCACCTAGCATGCGCGTCACCTCGATTATCAAAACAATACGAAATACCAGGGTTTTATACCTTCTGGTCTAGATTTACAATCGTTACTTACCTCAAACCGGCAAAAATCCTAATCCGCGATGCTTTTCCTCTTGACTCGGCCTCCAATTGCTCCGAATCTAACCAAAACCAGATTAATATCATCAATATATGCTAAAGGGACAAAGCCCACTTGAAAATTATCAAATCTAACAAAAAAATCTCGAAATTGGCCAAACCCGACCCCCGGGCCCACGTCTCGAAATTTGATAAAAATCACAAAAGTATAATCCTTATTTACTCACGAGTCTACCCATATCAAATTCATCGAAATCCGACCTCAAATTCACATTCAAATCCCCAAAAGAATTTCACAAACTTTCTTCCATTTTTCACCAAATTTCCACCTCAAATCACAAATTAAATGATGAAATTCAAGACTAAATCATGGAATTGAACCAAAACCAAGTGATAAATACCTACCCCAATCACTCTATAGAAAATCTCCTCACGTTTTGCCTTCTCCCGAGCTCTCCAATGGCTTTTGAGATTTTGGACTTAAACCCTCGTTTTTTAATATAAAACTTTCTGCCCAGGTCTTTACTCATCGCGAATGGCCACCTCCCCGTGTTCGCGAAGCACAAACTGACTCCCCCTTCACTTAATCCTTCGCGAACGCGTCAACAACATCGCGAAAGTGATGCTTTACCAGACTTGCCCGCCGCGAATGCATAGGCCAATACCTTTTGGGTCCCCAACCCCTACTCTTCTTCGCAAACGCGTGCCTCGGAGCACGAATGCGGTGCTTGCTCCACTCAGACCCTCGCGTTCGCGTCCACCCCTCCGTGAATGCAGTGAAAAGAATCCTCAGCTCCCAAATGACTCTTCGCGAACGCGGGACCCCACTGTGAACGCGATGAACAAAAATCTCTGCAACAAAAACGAGAAAAATCTGCCAAGTTCAAATCCAAGAATTTGTCCGTAACCAACCCCCC